>JAYRBW010079395.1:6529-23998 GCA_036023295.1 Invenusta paracnida | reverse complement strand
CTGAACTGTCATACCTCTGCCCTCAAAACTGCATCCATGATTCCTGTAAACCAACATCTTGTGAACCTTACTCTTGCGCAATTCCACAAAATGGCCTCACCTGACCACCTGCTCCACCATCTCCTCCCTAATCTACAAGGCGACATTAGCCAAAGAAGCACCTGGCGTTATGCTCTCTTTAGAATCCCCAGACATAAAACCTCATTCTTAGCAAAATCATTCATTCTATCGGCCTCCAAACTCCACAACATTGCACAAATCCCGTAACTAATTTATTGTAGCTCATGTACCAATAAATTAATTATCTCATGTACAAATGCTTTAATGTCATTTGACACTAATAAACCATTTCTTCCTCTTCTTTTTCTTCTATCTCTCCAAAACTTTAGTAAGATGTTGATATCAAAAGTCATCTTTGGGTCATAGTGATTGTCATATAAGTTTACTTATTTTTCTCTGTCTTTTAAACTGTATAATTGCTATAAGTAGATCACAATTTTCTTTTCTACTATTTTTTTACCAATATCAGTCAGCAGTATGGTACCAGATTTTGTATGTCAATAATAGATTGATGAAATCGGAGTTTGGAACATATCAATGTCAATATGTGGCAAAAACTCCAAAAAATTCTCGATGGGGATCTTTGTGATTATCATTTTCAGGAAAAAGTTCTACCAAGATATTGTCATCTGCTGATGATATTGAGAAAGAGCATGTCGAGTTGGATGACATAATTGTTTTTGTTTAAAAAGTTTATTCTTAAGATAAGTGTGCTTATAAAATATATTTTTAAACATGTAAATATCCATGTATTTCATTTTTCATAACACAGAGCAATCTGACCAATCCGATTAGAGTAAGACGAGTTAGATGCTATATTTGTTTCACTGTCAATAAGCTAATCAAATTATTTTATTTTCCTCTTCGTTGGTGGGGTATTGTAATTTACTGTGTTTACAATATAAACAATTTACCTGTGTATTAAAAATTGATACTTAATTTGCAGCATTTAATATAATATATCTTGCATCTAAATAAAGTGTGCATTGTTGTATTGTATACAGTATGGTCGGCGTACTGATGATTCATATATCAAACAATATTTTTTATCCTCCTGCGATTTTAATATTTCAAAATGTAGGGTTAGGGTTAAAAATAGACAAAGTTCACCAACCTTTTACAGCGTTTATATGAATACCCCAAGAAATTCAATGACCTCAGAGGAAGTTCCCCATAAAATTTTCAGCAAGCTCACCATATATTCAGCAATATCACTGTAAATATTGCTAGGTTTATGCATACAGGCACAAACTTATAATGGACATCTTGATTTGTACACTCTCTAAACAACCAGTCATAAGGGGGTCAACATTTTTTATACAAATAGGAATGTAAATAGATAAGACAAACACACATTTTTAATATGAAAAGTGAAAAAATATAGCAGATCATAGTATCTTGTTTTATTTTTAAGATGCTAGGTATGCATGAGCCACCTTTTCTTATAATTGATCTCAATATAGTTACAATAGATAGCCATAAAACTATAATTATTTCTGGTATTTAAAATCACAATGTTAATATGTAATATAATAATAGAATTGATAAATTCATGTACATATATGGTATTAGTATTTATATCTAATATATAAAAATCATGTCAATAATATTACTGGTGTATTGGGGCAAATACTACACTGGTACTCACAGTTTAATTGTGCATCCCCTCCACACAAAACTTTCACATAATTGTCAATTACTACAATCTGTTTCGTCTTCTTACTCACTCTAACTCAACACTAAGTGTTATACTCTCTCTAACAACATATTGTACTTTTCTGTGCTTATTGGTTCTCTTATTTTGTGTTGTTGTTTGTACTATCCATAGATATGGTTTTAAATATTAATTACACCAATTACAATAACGCCAAATGTCCACAATTTCCGATTTGAAGAATATTTATATAAAAAATATAGATTTACCTTTGAAAATAGATTTTTTAGATTTCTATGGAAATTAGAAAATCGTATAATAGATTATATGGACATATACATATGTATTGTGTTTAAAGTAATGACTAATTTAACCTAATTTAAAATTATAATTTGTATATTTTTATATCATAAGTAAATTGGTTGCTTTTTCGTTATATGATATCTATAACTAACTATTTACAATATTTGTTATTTGATCTAAAATATTGTTTTTTAAGGTTTAAGTCTGGTTAATCCAAGTTAACTACAACTCTTTTATAAATTATGTAGATATGATATATGGAGCTGTCTGAAGACCAGAAGCGACGTATAGAAGAGAACAAACAGCGAGCTCGGGCAATTAGAAAGTTTCGAGAAGCTCCCTCAACATTGCATGCTGGAACTTTACCAAATATCAATGCCATTGGAACTAGCACAGTGAAGTAAATCAATATTTACCTGATTTTAATTGATTTTTGTTTTAATATACTAGTATGTTTATTATGTAATTTTTTCTATTGTTAGAAAAAATTGATATTATGGTTTTAAACATCAAATTGTTAAGCAAAACAAATGTATTTAAAATATGAAATACTAAACAACTAGTGATAATAAACCTATAATCGAAATTCATGTTTCATACTCATTTAAAATTTTTAAAGTGATACATACGATATTATAGAATTCCAATATAATTAACTAAATAAACAATAAAGAATATTGTAGCATACATACATCTGTACATTTTAATTTTATTTACTTAAAAAGTCGTTTTGAATATTACTTATATATCGCCGTGTTCTTCATTTATTGTCTTATAACAAATAAAACCAAATTAAAAGTTAAATGTAGAATTGAAATATCTTGAAACATACTGTATTAAGCACTAGCTTTCCATACTTTTATGAAATATATTAATAGTGGACTAATTTATAATATGAATAAAAATATATTCTGTGGCTCTATTACTCTATGTTTTTTTACAAGGAAACAAGTTAAAGCACATAATTAGTATTTATCAGATAAAGTAATTATTCGGTTATATTGCTTTCTTTCGAAGCCAACAACCTAGGGATACGCGACCCCCAAGAGATCCACGTCCACCAAGTGAACCGCGTCCACCAAGTGAATCTCGATCACCAAGAGAACCTCGACCTCCTCGTGATCCATTTCTCTCGAACCGAAAAAAGCGTGGTCCTGACGGTGATTTGTCATGGCCTCAAAAACGTCACAATATTGACCAGATAGCTAAATCGGGAGTCTACAGTGGTTGTGGAGTTGGTGTTACTGTCGGGACACAGGGCAGCAGGGTGACGGCTGTTTGTTCACTCATATCGAGGACAAGGTTTGAGGTGCACTCTCCTTTTCATCGGGGTCTGGTTGAGCTCTTCAAGACTATGCAGACTCAATCTTATGGTGAGCCAGTAAGCATGGACTGTTTGTTACTCCTGGCCGACTTTTTGTTGAAGTGGCGTCGCCAGACTATCCGGCGGCTGTGGCTCCAGGACCCCAATCTCGATCAGGAATCGGGTTGTTCTCTTTTCGTTTTGTAGGTCCTTCTCCTTCATATTCGGTCCGAAGACTCTAAAAAAGGTTTTAGCATGGACTGTTCGGTGTAGAGTTGGGTTCATGCAAGGATTATAATATGTAGTTAATTTTATTTTACGGCTGCGAAATTTGAAGTCGGAATTGTGTGGTTCATACATTCTTCGGGCAATTGCAAACCTTTAATCTATAATGATTTAATGGGTATTCAGTCTCCACAATTGGTTCGATCAGATATGTGCAGATTGTTCATTACCGTTGATAAATTTTGTTATGTTTAATAAATATTAATAAATATTATATTTTGTATTATAATTCTGAATTATATCTAAGTGTTTAAATTTTGAAAACATCCAATGAAATTGTGCAATATTTTCTTCAATATCTTACATTATAGGTATGTTATTGTAAATTTGTATTATTTTAATATATTTATATTATATACATAGTTATAATGTAATCAAATATTAAGTATTTTAAATATTTTTCTGGATATATGGTGTTCTTTTACTGTGCAAAGAGTTAGCACTTTCGAATCATGTTATCAATGAGTATTTAAATTATTTCATCAGCTTGCTTTTAAACTAAATCACACGTGTAATAATCGCAGGCTTAATAATAATTCTTGAATAAATTAGACAATTAATAATTAAAATATGACAGTTGTTTATCAATTACAAGATGATTTATTGGCAATACCTAAATGTTTTCTATATTAAGTAATTTAGTCATTTTTATAGCCTACCTAATAATTCTTAATATTTCCTTATCAATTCCTACTTTCTAGCTGGACATTACGCAGCATACTTATATTTTATATGAAAAAAATAAGCAATATTTGTTTCATTTAAAATATGCTGGACATTACGCAGCATACTTTTATATTTTATCTTAAAAAAATAAGCAATATTTGTTTCATATAAAATAATCCTCTATAAAATCTCAACCCGCCATGTGCTTTATATAAATAATTTATTAACAGAGAATCAACATCAGAATACAGTCACAATTATTGAAATAAAAGTTCACCAGTACTTTCACCATAAATGTGCTGAAGGATAATATATTATTATCATAATTAAATTGAACCATTAAATATTATAATAATATTATATATAAGTGTACACTATTTGTATTCTACACTATTTGGATAGCTACATTTAGATTTTATTGTGAATGCCACGATACAATTTTGATACCATATATTTATTTTAAGGAAATGAATGGTTGGTATTTAATGGAGGTTATTAAGTTTCGTTAAATTGTTATTAATACAATTATTTTTTTTCAGTTAGTTAATAATTTCAATGTTATCTGTATAGCCTCCTTTGACTTTTTGTACCTAATACCTCTTAGATTGGTTTGAAACGTATATTAATACTAATTAATAATTAATTATGCTTACAAAATATATATATTAATAATATATATATATATTATATTAATTATTTAATAAATTGCCACTATTATTAAATTATACGTATTCTTATATATTTTTATTTAGAGCCTTCGTCACGCATTTGGAATTTTGGATTATCTGAATATATTTCATTCAGTGAGTCTTTATTAGAGTGATATAAGATAGTTATACTGTATGTACCTACATCTAATATTATGTATATTTTCAGTTAAAAAAGTCTCGAACCTCTCCGGGATAGAATGTATACCGCTCTACCACGCTGTGAAACTAGTTAGTGATATTGGCTTTTCTCTATTGTTTTCTTTTCTTTCAGTTTCCTAGATGATATTTATTTTGTACATAGAAATATGCATTTCTCTTAATAGTAACGGATATAATGTAATCATGACAAGTTATACATTTTTTGTAATAAATTAAAATATTCATAAATTATTATAATGAATAAGTTCATATTATTTGGTCTAAAATTAGTATTTTGAGGATAATTAATTACAATAATATCAAGACTACATACACATACGTAGTTCTTTTATCTGAATTTTAAAGTTGTTTATAATATGACTTTTATTTTAAATCCTACAACAGATGGATAAAATTAACATTTTTGTACGAATTATATACTTTTGATATAAGACAGATATTATGTTTAAATCTTTATCGTTTAGGATGTTAATTTTTTATGAGGAATTTAATTGAAACATTCTTTTTGTACCGGACTATTTTGCTAGACATTTTCTCGCCAATTGAGTGGTGAAAATCCGGACAACAAAATTGTAGCGAACGATCTCTCCATAGTCGATGCTAAGCTTGTCAATGCGCTTATGTTATTTCAACATGATGGAGTCAAGTGAGTACTATTTCCTGTTCTGTTTATACTTTAACATAAATCATTTATTTTCAATTAAAATAATTGTATAATTAAAATAAATTCACACTACATTTATTTTAATCAGAAATACCACTTCTAAAATAAAAGTATTTTATTGAATAGAGCGAGCTTTCCATTTTTATTTACATTATATTCGTGATGAAGACATGTAAAATCAATAAATAATATGATTGCCACTGAAATAAAATGACGTTAGATAAATTTATAATGCAATAATATTGGTACAATGAATAAGCATAAAGGTGTATAAGTGAACATCATTTAATGGAATTAGTAAAGAAAATAGCCTATATAATCGAATTCACATTAAAAAGTTCAGAATTTAATTTGAGTGAGGCATGACGTGATATTCCACAGTGTACTTTGTTTAATGTGCTGTGCATAGAGTACAATGTGTACTCTCTGGTGCTGTGTATATCGGTCGGCATTGCATTCCCGGGCAGTTTGAAACAAGTATCCCTGGTGATAGTGCTTAAAGATAATTAAATATATTATGTATTGCTTTGGTCGATTTTAAAAGTTCTGATAGCTTCGTTAGTCAGCAAGTTGCATGTGAGACGAGGCTAACAATTCAACCCTGCAATCAGGAGATATCCATGGCTTTCTTGACCTCTAAAACGTATCTTACTGTCAGTACGCTACGTAGACGTAACTATTGACGGGCAAAAATATGCTTCAATGCATTATGCATCCTTAAAAATCTCTGCTGCGACATTATTTTGGGTCATGACTTTCAAAGACGATACTCGAATGTGGTTATCTAGTTTGGAAGATCCAGACCTAATCAAACTCTCGATATAATTTTAAAAATATGGTTAATATTTATTTCAGATACTTTAATGGTTTTTTTAAGTATTTGTATATTGATTAAAGTATCTTATGTAATTATTGTCTATTAATTTTGTATATTTATATATTATTTTATATCTAAATATGTAGCTAAAAGCATTTCTCTTCAACTTCATTGTCAACTTATGCGTATTTCTAACATATTGCTGACAGCACGTTCTCTGCCAGACCATTCCTACGGCCAAAATTTCGTTGATTATATTTTTACCACGGATTATTCTCTGAAAAAAATACAACAGTTATTTAAAACTTGTTATTCACACAGCCAATGCAAGTTGTTGCCATTTTTGGCATATTTTAGTAATATATGAATAACTGCCTATTACATACAGTAGGTATATACAGTATACAACTATTATTCATATATTATTCATATTAATTCATTATTACAAGTCGAATACTCTTTGATGATCGGTAAAAAAAGGAGATTAATCCAGTCGGTTATATTAATCCTAATAGCAATTTAATTAATTCAGCTCCAATTTAACTCTACACACTGAATCAAAATCTATTAATATGTAAATAACATTTTTTAAATTTAAAAGTAATATATAATATATGAATAGTACATAATAGCGACAACAATATTTGAAACCTATAAAGCTCCAAATCTATAAACTCTAATATTGCTCAGTGCTCAACTTAAGTTTAATGCAATTTTGAAATATAATTTCAGGCATTTACTTATATTTCATTACCAATAGGTAATGTTTAATATAATTAATTATAAAAATAAAAACCGAAATAAATTAAAAACAATTATTGTTTTTTTTTGATTATTCGTATAACTATATTATGCTATATAATATATAAGTCCGGAAATAAGTAGCGAGTCGATTTTACTAGCGACAACAATATTCGACTAAATTTAATTATCTATGTATATATCCAATTTGAATGAAATTTAACCATAGGAATGGATCAATAACAACTAGAAGGGAAATTATCCATCTCCGTAATGCAGACACATGGCATCAAACGATTTCAATTATAGCATAAACTGTTGTGTTGTACAACGCCGCATTCTTATTGGAAACTCAATGCAGAAGTATCGACTGCTTCGAAACAGGCTAGATATCAGGAGAACTTTCAAATCAGAAATACTACCTGATCCAAGCATATCTTATCGAGACATTATGGAGAGTTTACCCACCCGTAAACTATTATGAAGATTCCAGCAGTGAAACCCGTTTTTCAATAGCTGCTCAAATAACCGAGCTATCGCGAGTTTTAGGAGACCCTTCCTATCTATCAAATGTTAAAAAGAGATTATTTTTGCCCTCTGTAGCAGTTCTTGATGGTGCCGCGTTTTAAACAAAATTTCCGTTCTAGAGCCTTATGTATATATTTTCTATGCCTAATGTGTAGTAATGATAAATGTTATAATTAGTTGTTTTCAAATTGAAAATTGACATTTTGACCTAATCAGTACGACGCGTTTGCAGAAGGTATCTTAACTTTTAAAATATTTAAATGCATTAGACAAGTCAGCCACTCCAAGATGTACATATTAATTATCAAACTATACATTTTAAGTAGTTTCAAAAATCTGAACACATGTATGTCTCTTTTTAAGACAAGGATGAATGCAATGGGGACCGGGATCCCTGTCCTCGATATCAAATTTGTAAAAATACCGAAGGCAGCTTCGAGTGCCTCTGTCACAGTGGACTAAAAATGGATTCCATGAATGCATGTCAAGGTATGTATATGTTTTACCTCTTCGTTATAAACATTTATATGAGTAGAGTAGAGTTGACTGAAGTGCAATTGAGTAGAGTAGCAAGGAGTAGATTACAATAAAATATGTAGAGTGGAATTTAATGGAGCGGAGTAGAAAGATGTGGAGTACTAAGTTAAAATAAAACACTTTTTTTTCCAGGACCTACTATTATTATGCAATTTATGCTTACCTATTTACACTTTTGTTTGTACTATGCACAGATATTGATGAATGTGATCTTGGAATTGCTGAATGCACTGCTTTAGAGACGTGTGTCAATACTGTTGGGGGCTATCAGTGTCAGTGCTGGGGAGGTTACCACAAAAACATATCCAATTCGTGTCTAGGTAATCAATGAAGTTATCAATTTTATATATTATTGTATAATTTATAATTATATACTTATTATTACTTATAATATTGTATATATACATATATATATGCATATATTTCCAAATGTTTAGAATTTTAATTAAGATATTGCAGGATTATTTCCATATGTATTATACATTATTCGTAAATAGATAGATATATATCTTCGTAGTAGTAGGGAGGGTGTGTTTCGAGAACAAAAGGGCCACCCCACAAACAATATAAAAGCAAAACTTAAATTTGAAAGTGAGTGGTAATTTTAAAGATTAGTAATTAAAATAAAACACTTTTACACCCGTCGGGCAGGATAATGATGTGACGGGCTACTTGCACCGATATATACACCGATTTAAACAAGGCGATCCCCAAATAATCAATAGTGTAGATTTCGATTATGGCATTTTCCATTCGATCATTAGAGTATTCCCTTTTAAAAGTGGGTGTTCAACTGCATGCTACTACTCTATCTCCTGACAAAATAAAAATTTGCGCGCGTCATTTAAATTCACGGGTTTCCATCTCAACCGGAAGCAATTAGAAACAGTTTGTCATAAAACTGGGGGCATTTTTAAAAATTAATACAATCAATAACGATTACTTTTCACGTACTTCCTCGCGAAATCTAGTTTTTATTGAATCAGCGTTGTCACAAAGGGGTTTTACGAGATGATTGTCAGTTCTTTAAACTCCTAAATGATTCTCTAAAGGTGTACTAAAAATTTTCTAAACTCCAAAACAAGTCTTTAAAGATGTGCTAAAAATTGCCTTAACTCCTACATAAATCCCTAAAGGTATGCTTACAATTCTCTAAGCTCTTAAGTGATTCCCTAAAATATTCTAAAAATGATTCTCTAAACTCCTAAATGATTTCATAAGTACAATAAGTGTAAATTACAAGTTTATCCATAGAAACAAATATTCTGTTATAATAAGCAGGATATCTCACTGCAACAGTTAACATTTACATAACAGCACAAACATTGATACATGTATCTTCGGATAACTGGGCATCATAAAAGTTAAGACACAGCCATAATAGAGATAAATGTTCCATTAATCCACCTCGTTAGATCTATTGTTCTTTTCTTCCTCTGTGTTCTCTTCATCAACGTCCACCTTCCTTCAAGTCATTTTGCCAACAATTTCATGTACTTAGCTTTTTTCCAGATCAGCCTCCTTCAAATTAGGGCTCACAATAGAACGCTGTTGCCTCCACATAGTTTCGGTATTGAACATGGATGATAATATATATATACATTTATATAGATAAGTTTTCATGTTCATTAACATGGAATTCTTACTTACTAGGGTATACCTAATGAGAAATGGATTTGCGCCAACTGTATACTGTTAGTATGAGGGTAATAGGGCCTACTATGTCTGAAAAAAACCAGTTGTGAATTTACTTAGGAATTGTGACGTACAATTTAATAACCAACTCCTATGCATTTATTGGTTGAGTGGTTCAAAATACAAGCCGCTGGTTGACTCGGAAAATTAGATTACTGTATACGATGGTGTTCCTATAGTCGGAATAATACCTATCATCAAACCGTTTGATGTTGTCGTCATTAATGACTTGATGCAAGAAATACAATCATCGACAGTTTTAACCTCTCTATTTACAAGATTGGTGCATCACCTACCTTGTTTGCAATAACGATGACACAAAATATGTTCAAGGCAGGTTAAGAAGTCCGCACACAATCGCTTAATATTCAAAATTTGGTTATTTTCAAGAATCCACGCGATGTTAGCCAAGTGAGTCATCTCGGACATCAAATGTTCCCTGGGAATTGCATATTTCTAACTTCAGTGTTCAGGAAGATTGTTATCGACAACCCTTACTCCTATCTATTTGTCGATCTCCACCAGCTGACGCCCGACTATATACGAGTGCAAAGTCATATTCTACCAGGAGAGGAACCGCAATATGTCTATCTGGCGCGTAATCAGGTCCCACCTACTCAACTAGGAATAAAAACTGAACCAATTTAGAATGATAAGCCTTTCCGGCAAATGGTTGCACTCAGTGAAGACGAGTATGAGAAATACAAAAATAACAGTGAATCAATGCAAGAGAAATCTATAAGTGAAGTGGAATTAGCGCCAGATGTAGCCCATAAAGTATATGCCTTCAACCTCAACTAAGAAATAAAAAAATGGAAATTGGAGGAAGTAGTAACTGGATTACCATCAAGTGCCCCTCCACAACCTGAAACTGTACCACAGCCAGACAATTTATTTAGATAGGCAGTTGATACGTTTTCCAAACACTGTCGGAGCATGGGTCGTTTGCTGCTAAGTTTACTTCAATCGCAAAATTATAAATGGAATATTTTTTAATCAGGATGGTAACAAAATCGACACAACTATTGAATATATATATATATAAACTGTATTGGACTTAGTGCGGTATGATAGCAGAATAGAGAAAGCTCTACCAAATGACTGGTATCAGTTTGAAAATGATCTATGCCTCATTAATGTACCACAATATATATTATAAGGGCTGACAAGCAGGTAATGCCAACGCCATCAGAATCACCGGAGCAACACCCATCGCCGCCGGACAGGCATGTGTCAACACCACATTAGCACCAGCCTGTAACGCCTGGATGCCTTGGCTTAGTAAGACCAACATAGAAAAGCTCGAAAGAGGTCAGAGAGAATCGATTATAGCAGTCACTGGACTCTGCAAGTCCGCTCCTGTGGTAACAGTGTATGCAGAAGCAGAGGCTGAGCCAATTAGAATTGAAGCCAAAATAAGAGCCCTGGTTTTCCTTGAAAAGGTGAAGAGAAGAAGAGAAAACGATCCCCTGAGAAAATTGACAGATGAGGAGGGCATTTGAAAGCGAACAAAGGTTTGCGGATGCAGGCTAGAGAAGAATGTGAGAGGGACAGGTCAGGCTGAAGAGGGGAGTTCAGCTGAATAATAAGAGAGCCCTGGGAAGGAATAGGGGAAGTAACAATTGAAACCATGCTTGAAGGATGCACGAAGAAGGACGGTGTGGAGAAAGTGAAGGAAGCCTGGTGCAGGTTTGAAGGCAAAATCGAAGAAGCCTGGCATGTTTTTTTCAGTGACAGATCGGTGGAAGGAGGTTTTGGAAGAGCAGGTACGAGCTGCGTGGCTCAGGACGTAGAAGGAGAGTGGAGGAGCAGAATGGCTCCAGCTGGATGGATAGGTAACAGTTATCAAGCTGAGCTGGTGTGCATTAGAGAAGACAGTCAAATGGACGCAGAAGGCGACAAGAGACACCATTGTCTTTTGCACGGACTGTCAAGCAGTCCTGGAGGCTCTGAAAGAGAAAAACAGCAGCTGGAATAGAAGGTTGGAGAGGCTGAAAAAAGAGGTTAAAATGCTGGCGGATAGAAAAATAGTTAAGTTGCATTGGGTTCTGGGCCACGTTGACATCGAGGGAAATGAGGAAGCAGATAGAGTGGCGAATGAGGCAAGAGAGATGGACCAGGAGGAGGTAGAAATTGCATTTTAAGTGGCGCAGCGATGAGTCAAGAGGAAGGTGAAGTAAAAGCCAGAGTGGGAAATCAGGCAGGCAGAGAAGAATTTACGAGGAGGTAAAGATAAAGAGGTATAGCAAGAACAGGAGGGAGGAGGTAGTCGTGGCTCAGCTCAGAAGTGGTCACTGTCCCAGCGATGAGTATTATGGTCGCAGGGTGAAGGGTCTCGATGTCGTCGAATGGGACAGATGTGGCGTGGAGGTGAATAACGATCATTGGCTCGGCTGTGTGGCCCTGACGGGGGTGAACAAACGGGGGGCCTAAAAAACAAAAAATCGATTCGAACCCGAAATTACAGATATTTCGGCGCGTGTCTAGACTAGCTAGTATATTTAAACGTCTTTGGTTAATTCACATTATTTTCGTTACAATTACTATTTAAAATATAATACTATTTAGTTATATGAGTTAGCCTTTACTATACTCCGATTTGAGTGAACTCAGATTATGACGTCATGGGCCAGATACACACCTTAGTATACTACTGACATATAGTTAACTAATTGATTTAAAAAACATTTTATCAATTGAGATTTAATCCTACTACGAGTCATTTTAAGAATTGATTTCCTGTAATTGATTATTTTTGTGACTTTCAGATATAGACGAATGTCAAATGGGTACTGCTAAATGTGATTTCACTAGTTATTGTAAAAATTCCCTTGGAAGCTATAAATGCAATTGTGAGTTTCACTTTATACCACCATTCAAAAAAGCTAGTGTATATACGGTGTATTATGTATGATACACAGCTTTATCAAATCAAAGTGTCTATACATACAATATATTCAGCAAGAAATAAATGAACAATATTGAGGAATCTATTTTGTACTATTTTTACTGACTTCCAATAAGAAATAAAGTATTTAAAGAATTATAGTTGAACTGTTTATTCAATTCTTGATAAGAATGTTTCCAAAGCATCGATGAATATATCTGTAAATTGCCTTTATATGACGTTGAATTATTAGTTTTTGTAAATTATTTGAATATAGCTTTGATTCTCAAAATGGCATACATGATTGTTTTATTGAATAGATGAAACTACATACTATAGGTTTAGAATGTTTAATAATATGTTTTATTTTGTTTTATTTCGAAGAATCATGTGGCTACGCGTAATTAGTTACAAAGTAGTAAAAACTTTATTATGATTACTAATTAATTGTTTTCTTAAACGATGCCTTATTATTAGTTATTGTTATCCAATTTCTTTACATCACTTGATTTTCCAGTTAAGTATAAATGCAAATAAACTATTTGTTAATGTAATTATGAAGTATATATATTATATATACACCATAATTAAGTATATCTATTTTACTGTTTAAACGTTTCAAGCATTTTTGTCAGAGACCATGCTGCTAACTAATTCGTGCGCATTGCCGCTGTTATATCATATCTATAAATAGACTATAAATCAAATATAATAGATCACACGCCGTGTCATGACCACTACAGGTTACATTTATTGATCGATGAAGTTGAAGACTGGTATGAATGTAGAACTAGGGATGTAGATAATATATTTGGCCAGGGCGTATCATCATCTGTCCGGTCGTTTTCTGTAACTTTGGTTCCGGCGAAAAATCGTCTTTACCATAAATTGGGTATGCCCCGATGTGCGCGCTGTACTTGCTAGTGATACTATTACCTAAATTGCCCAAATTACGTAAATGACGCTTAATCAATCCGAGCATATTCCTCCATTTCAGTGAGCGCCCTATTCGTCACCTTCGCGGTCTCGATTGCGGCTTTGTGCGGCTTACTAATTACTGGATTCTTTTACTTAGTCGAGCGGTTTGTTTGGCCACGTATGACTGAATTTCCAATGTTTCAAATGTACGACGAGCGGGCTGACAACTATTCACGGGAATTATAATGTTTCACTTTAAATAAGAGGCAAAGACACACTTGCAAATATGCCTGTGAACTCAAATATATTAAACTCTTTTATGATAACTAGTTTGTTATGCACAATATTATACACAAACTTTGTAAATGCCTTTCACCTTACAGTCTAAATATAATTAAGTGAAGTATACATTTACTATAATAATATATCCATATTTTGTATCTGAATTATGATCTTAATTACCAATATTTTATGTTAATGGGTGCCAAATAATTAATTAATACAATGAATTATCGTATTTTTCGACTTTGATATTGGAATATTTAGTGCTGGTGATCCGTAAAATAACTTTGAAAAGCCGTCTAGTATTTTTCAACAAATAAGATAATATTTATTTTGAGTTTCTGTTACTTGACATGTGTACGTTATTGAATGTTAGTGCACCTCGATTGGAAGCTTGGGTTGCAATCGATGTCACAAGCTTTGAGCAATTTGAGGGGGTCGAAAACCGGTTTATTGACCCCGGGCATAATCAAACGAATTTGGATAGTAGGCACGCGTTCTGATGAGGAATTCTGGGCAGAGTTCCGATGTCGGATTGGGTTGGTCCTGGCGATTCAAGCTGATCTGATAGAATTGGTTGAAAACCGGGTCGATGCGATAAGGCTTCCATCTTGACCACAGAATGCTACTGCTGCGGCACATAGAGACAATTAATCACCATGTGATGAGGAAGTCCCTGATATGAAGATGGTGGAGAAGGTTAATTTGAAATGGACTTCTAAGATACGGGCACCATTGAAGCCATTGAAGGAATGAGATATACCTGAGAGAGTTTTTAGAAAATGGACCAGTATTTCAGATTTATGCCAAAATATTTGACTTGGATAACTTCATCAGCCTTGTGGTCACTGAATCTAACAGGTATGTACATCAGCAAGGGCTTTAATATGAAAATGATGCTTAAAAAGTGAATGCTTTTTTTGATACTTTTATATTCGGTGGTTTCCACCAACTGCCATCGACCAAGCATTATTGGTCTACTGACCCAAAATTCGGTGTTGGACGAATTCAACACCGAATTTTGGGTCACAAATTCGTCTACAACATCATGACACTGAATGAAGCGTTTTGAAGCTATCAAAAGATTCCTACACTTCAATGACAACACAACATGCCCGGAACGTTAGTCTAATGAATATGACAGGGCCTTCCAGATCCGGCCAGTCCTTTCTAAGCAGCCAGAAAGGAAGATGCCAGCAGTAAATGCGCTGTGGTTCAAAGTCAGAGTACACTTACGAAATGGACAAGTACACTGGGAAGAAGAAGGACTTCGTCGAGGTCGTACCTGAAGAAAATGATGCGCTGAAATTATGCCTCAGCCTGGTTGGAAGTTGTCAGGACGGCATTCTACATGGACATTAAACAATTCATATACCATGTGTTGAAGTCTCGGAACTATACTGAATATGAAGTTCTCATTGAGATAGGCGTGGAAGGCGGTGGACAATTTATTAAAATCTTTATTCATTTTATACAGTTTAATTTAGCCATAATCGATCAAATGCACAAACATATTTTGCAACCGTTGTTCACTCATCCATCATTAAGCCTTGTGACCAAAACGCTTCTATCATAGATATATATAATTCCTCCACCAGTATCTTATTGAATAACTTTTTGTCTCCGTAAATCATACTCGTACTCCACGACAAAGGCCTCGAGGCCACTGGCACCGTGGAAAGAAACCGGAAAGACATGCCAACATCGCTGAAGTCTGACATGGATAAGGTCGACCATGTAAACTGTTCCAAATTGTAAGTGTTTTTTTAATTTTAAATATGACAAATTATAATGATTTCTTCCTATTAGAAAAAATGAATGTTTTTACACGTTTACTCATTACGAAATTTAAACAAGTGCGATAATAATATGAAAAAGTTCGCAAAGATATCGTTATTTTAATGATCGATAATACAAAAACACATATAATTATATTTGCGTTATGAAATTAAACAAATATTATTATCTACTGGACATACATTTTTAACGCATCACATAACAATAATACGAGGTTTTTACATGGTGTGGATCTTTTATTTTTTATAAGAAATTTCTATAAATTTAAGATAAACAAATATAGCTTATATCCATACGTTATTGATTATTTTACTGAAATTGTCGGTACTATTATTTTCGATATATGCCATTAGCTTAGACATCCTCACTGCTTTTATTAAAACTAGCAAATTAAATTCAAATCTTAAAGTTAGAAATTAAATAAATATCATAATCAGTTATCTATGAAAAATTTCAAATATTTAAGAGTGTGTTCTAGTTTACACTACAGTTTATTTTTCAAGCAATAGCATCGTTTGCCTTAAAATGCTTCATCTTACATTAAATCATCAAATTGCTGAAAATTGGTTTGTTTTTTATATGCGTAGCATTAATAAAAGCATACAAAGTCAAATTGAAAAGCATGCAGTAGAAAACTTTGATTTCCAATATGAGATATTATCTAATGATGTATGTAGCAGTTGCCGTGTGGTATTATCTAACTATGACAAAGGACGTTTTTCTATAAATATAAGATTGATTGATACTCTCTTATCTGTGCTCAACCACGGCAAACTCGTGCAAAGGTTCATCATTGTGATTATATGTATAGTCTGTTCAGTGGCAAGGTCAAACAATAATGGTGCTGTCCTGTTTCAAACTTTCGAGGCAGACCAAGCGAAAATATCAATTTTCCTGGAGTTACTAAACGTTTGCATATCTGCTTCGTTGGTTTCAGTGAACTGGGTAAAGGAAAGAGCCATCTATGCATGAAACAAAAGCGACAATATACTTGACATGAAATAGTTTTGCAAGGAACCCCGAATGCTTCACAGAAATTGTCCGCTTCAATTCTTCAAGTGTTGTGAAGTACTACTGGTGAATATAACCAAAAATTAGCCACATAAGCATCTTTTCAGCGTGGAGGATATTTCCAAAAAGCAACGCGATTTAGGATTACGGGAAGAAACATTTAAAGCTTGGTCAACATATTCGTACTGCAACACATGACAGGAAATGTGTTGAATCTCACTTGAAAAACAAACTGTATAAAAAAATGATACATTCGAGAGATTTTTTATTGTTGGCAAAATGGAATTTAAGAAGACGGAAGCTTGTAACAAGAAAGTGGAGGAGACACCTCGATGGACGGCATTCTACACGGACATTAAACAATTCATATACCAAGTGTTGAAGTCTCGGAACTATACTGAATATGAAGTTCTCATTGAGATAGGCGTGGAAGGCGGTGGACAATTTATTAA
>JAYRBW010079384.1:0-24001 GCA_036023295.1 Invenusta paracnida | reverse complement strand
TTTTAAAATTTTGACTGTTTAATGATAATGAAAATGACAACAATAATATTTTTATAATTCTGAACTACTGAATGTAAGATTTTCACTTTAAATGATTAAAAACGCTCTTTATTTCAAAAATCCCTGTTATAATAGTGAAAATTCTTCCAGATTCGCCCCAACCTACCTTAGGTAGGTACCTGCTGGGACCTTTTGTTAACTTTTTATTTATATATATTTAATGTTTTATTATTATCATTTTACATTCTATACTTGCAGATACTATAATAATAATATATGAAGCAATTTGACAAACTTAAATGTTATATGTAATTATTTAGGATGTTCAATGATCCTGGAAAACCTGAAATGAGTTGTCATTAGGTAGGGCTAAGCACAGACATTATAACTGCAAGGAAATGAATGACCCTGGCATGCTGAGTTGTCATTAGTTAGGGCTGAGTACAGACATTATGACTGCAGGGAAATGAATGACCCTGGCATGCTGAGTTGTCATTAGGTAGGGCTAAGCACAGACATTATGACTGCAGGGAAATGAATGATCCTGGCATGCTGAGTTTTCATTAGGTAGGGCTTAAGCATAGACATTATGACTGCAGGGAAATGAATGACCCTGGCATGCTGAGTTAGATAGAGGATTTTGGCACATGATTATTAGCATTACCATGTGAGCTAACTAAAAAAGTATTTTATTTATTTTTTGCTAGTGAGTAGTATTTTTTTACCTCAAGTAGAGAGTATGTTCTGTATTATGGGGGATATGTTAGATCCCCAGTCCAACCATTTGAATGTTTCCAGTCTCTGCCCTATTCAGACAATCAAGTATGGCCTCAATGCCAAGTCAAAATTGTCAGTCAATTATTTCAAATGTTCAGATGTTGCTTATGATAAAGTGGACTCCAAGTTATCTCACAACATGCTGAATGCTTCCAAACAATATAAGGCAGATTTGTTAAAGGCCAAAACTGAAAATAGCCAAAAGACGCAAACTATCTCCAAGTCCAAACAAAAGCAGTTTTCAATGATTGCCACTAAGAAGAAGAAAGTCTAGATGTGTATGATATGTGTGTGCCATATTGATTGATAGTAAATAGTGTCTTAAATATGTCTATTATTAAGTGTTCATTCTTTTGTAAATTTACTAACCAAGTTAATTACTTATCTTTGCATGTTTAAACATGTAAACTGCATTCCTGTCTATTTTTTATATCTTATATCTATTTTATTATAAAGTCTGTGTTCACAAATAATTTTTACTTCCTGCTTTTAACAGAGTTTGTAAATATATATTCATAGTTGATAAGTCATTGATTGGTAATAAATAATGTCTTAAACATGTCTAAATCGTCTTTATAACCTCTAAGATCTTTGGGGGGCTGCACCCTAACCAGAGGCTCCGCCCCTGGGCCCCCAGACCCCCCTACCAAATTATTTTCGTATTTTTAAAATAGACTTAAAATCATGCCTGATTCTGGGAAAATAAGAATATACAAAAGTCAGGGTTCATACAGGTCCTGCAGGTCTGGCAAAAGTCCTGCTTTTGAGATGGTCCTGCAAAAGTACGCAAAAGTCCTGCTTTCAAATATAAAGTTTGAAAGTCCTGGTTTTGGATGTCATATTGTATAAAAAAAATTTTTTTACAATAAAATATAAACTCACCCATTTTAATAAATAATTATTTTTTTCATTTTTTCATTTATTATGATATATTGTATAAATTGTTTTTTACTATGAAAAATAAATTTACCAATTTTAATAAATACATTTATTTTATAATTTTTTTGATTTCTCATACTGGCCCTGACAAAAATATTGCCACCCTACACATTACAATTTTTTTTATTTCAGTAGGACAATATTCAAACTATATAAAAATTATGTATGGTGGGGTTATTTTTGTCAAGGCCTGTATTTTATTTATTTCAATGACAATATCTGTTTGAATGTAAAATGTAATGTAACATATGTACATCAATAGTGATCATCATTTGCCTATTACACCGATTGACCTAGATTATAAAGCAACTTGTGCTCTCAATGATCTCAAGAATTCAGGCAAAATGTCAAAGAGAGATGCTTACACAATGAAATCTGAAACAAGAACATTCATTCAAACTCTTCTTAAAAAGCTCCAAAAAAAATCTCCTATTACAAAGGATTTGACTGTTGCATTGTCCTGTTTGACTCCAGAAAATATTGCCAATGGATCATTGACAAAAGACAACTTTGCTCTTGTTCTTCACAAATTAGCTGAATGTGGACGGATGATGTGGATTGTCTTAAACTTCAGTTTATGTTATTTATTGACAATATCAGACAGAATGATTTTAAAAAGGAAACTGCCTCTGCTTTTCGAGTTGGTTGTGACCGCCTGGATAAATACTTCACAGAACATTTGTCACAGGACACATCCTACAACAAACTGTGAAGGATCATAAAGATGCTACTAGTTTTGCCTCATGGACAGGCTGTTGTTGAGAGAGGTTTTAGTCTGAACAACCATGTTGATATAGTGAATTTATCTGAGAGATCACTAGTAGCTCAAAGATCTATTGTTGACCATATTCGCATGGTAAGCAAATATTTCATTAAGTTGATTAATAGTCTTATTTTAAAAGTGTTTGGTATGATATGATAGTTTATTCTTAATATATTTTTAGGTTGGTAGTGTTTCTGATGTAGAATTGACTGGTCAATTAATTGCTGCAGCTGGATCAGCCAGGTCAAATTATCATAAATTTCTAGAAGCTGCAGAGAATGATGAGAAGAAGAAGAAGGAGGCAACAAGAAAAAGACAACTAGAGGAAGTGGATGAAATAAATGATTTACATAAAGGTGCACGTCAATTGGAGAGTGATGTAGTAATACTTGAGACACAAGCCAATGAACTTTGCAATAAAGCAGTTGCAACTCTAAGGATATCAAATCAATGCTCCTGCAGAGTAATGCTTTACGAATGGCATCCCAAAAGAAAAAAGAAGAAAAATCTGACATTGACAAAGTTATTCAATTAAAACTTGCTTAATAATGTTATCTGATTGTGGTTATGTGATTGTTTTTACTACATATTACTACATATTCTACATTTTTATCATGTTATGTGATTGTTTTTACTACATATTACTACATTACATATTACTAGATATTCTACATTTTTATCATGTTATGTGATTGCTCTTACTACATATTACTACATTACATATTACTAGATATTCTACATTTTTATCATGTTATGTGATTGTGATTATCTGATTGTTTTTACTACATATTACTACATATTCTCACATTTTTATCATGTTCATATAAATTAAGTTTAACACTGTGTCTGTAGGTACCCTTATTTTCATATACATATATGTTGTATACATTAATGTAAATTTTGCCAATACTTTAATAGATAGTAATACATTTTAAGGTACTGCAAAGGTCCTGCTTTTCAATAGTCCAAATGGCATACCAACCCTGATTTAGGTATATTACCTGTATACTTGCCAAAAGTGTGATAATCTGTTACAATCTAGTTTCTAATAAATGACAATTTGTGTAATGTTATGATATCTATCATACATTTTTTAATGAGCTGTGTCAACTTTTTTTATATTGTATATATAGTTTCTTTATTTTCTTACTTTTTTATATCTTAAGAAAAATTTCTTTTTAAAACACATTTTTGAGCATTAATAGTAATATTAATTGGGGAGCTGACTTTGATATCCAGTGGAGTGAGAGAGGAGAATGAGTTAGTTAAAAGTCACTTGCTCGGTATTGAGTAAAAATAAGGAATCATTTGTCTGGAGGGCCAGTGGAATTTTTTTTTAGTTTGCATCCCTGCACTATTATTTGATTTGCTACCAATATTTCTTAAATATATGAATTAAAAAATCATTAACTATTAATTAGGTATACAAAAAACAATATCAATTAATGTGTCAAAAAGTTTTACTATAAACAAGTACATCCAAGAAACCTTACTGTTAGAATAAGAATATTCTCAATTATAATACAAAGGCTAAGCTTTTAAGCATTCTTTATATGTTTTGAACATGCATATTTCTTTTGTGTTTCAAATTGTGTTGCATACCATTAGAAAATTCATACCTTTCATAAACCATACATACCATACATGAACTATATATACTATAGGCAAATATTAAACCATTTTATTTACTACCATTGTATGTACTATGGCTGAAAATAAAACACTGTCAACACTGAGAATAAAAATATATAAATTTCTATTTGTCACATTTCAATGAGTATTCTTTTAAATTTACAGACATGAAATGAAATTTGTGTGTATCCTTGACAAATTAATATTTCAAGCATTTTAATTATGAAATGACTGGATTTCAAATATGCCAACTGTATATACCATTAATGAATGCTAATATAAAGAATCTTTACTATGAAACATGGTTTCATACATATGTACAAGCCATATTAAAATATGAACAAAAAATATATTGAGCATTTTAATATTAAAAAAAAATAACTTTCAAATTATGTACCATTGATAAATACTGATACAAACACTTTATGAATGAAATATGTTTACATATTCAAAAATGGCCTTGTCATACTTATACCATGAAACATTATAGTACCACATATATTCTCTAGTATTCACAATTAGCCACAAGGGCCCCTGATGATGTGGAGACAGTAGACATATATTATTACTAAAATATCTCCAGCCATGCAGAGCAATTTCCAATTGAGTCAGCAATTCTAACCTAGACCAGGATAGAACCTGGGACATTCAATTTCTCAGCTCAACATGCTATCCACTGTGCTACAAAGGCTGTTGTAAGTATAGTATCTTATGGTTGGAAAAGAACTTCCCTATGTGTCTCTAGAGCGTGGTTGACATTGTAAGTTACTGGAGGCAGCCTACCAGCAACCTCTTTCTTTAATATAATATGAATGTTGGGATACTGGAGGTTACTGACTGACTTTACAGGTATTAATTTTATCAGAATATGTGGTATTGTAGATTTTTAGTGATATAAATACTACATATTGGGGTACTGTAGACACTTAAAAAAACTTATATACCATTAATGAATTAATATAGAAATACTTTTAACTGGAAATCAACTGACTTTCAAATTCATCAAAGGTATGCACAGTTGGTAAATTTGAAAGCCAGATGATTTCTAATTTAAAATGTTTGATATATTAAATTATCAATAGTATGTATGTATGGTTTTTTGAAAAATATTTCACATATTTTATTTCATTTTATTGCTCACATATTTTATAAGTACTTAAAGTCTATTATATCAGCATTCATCAACAGACATATGCTTTATGAATTTGAAAAAAAATCATAATTTAAATATTTTTGTATCAGCTTTTGTCTATAGTACATTGGTTTTCAAATTTAAAACAGTATCATTTTCGATTGAAATCTATACAATTATATATTTATTTGTTTTATAGTTCTCTAGTAAAATATATGGTTTTGGAATTTAATTTTTGGCAATAGAAAACTCCATTAATTTATATTTGTAAATGACATACCGCAAATGGTATGTACCATTGACAAATTCACCCTACCACACTGTTCACGAACTTTACATACCATTTTCAAAGCTATGGATGCAAAGTCTTGCAATTCAAAGCAATCAAGTTTACAAATAAACAACTTGGGATTGGTAATGCTATCAAACAACATCTCAGCAAATTAAATATGACAGTGCATGTCTTTGCTTCTATCTTAAAGTAAACATCTAATACTACTAACTATATAAATGAGCCAATTAACCTTTTGATGGCAGTATTAAAATCTTGAAAGGTTCACCTGTCTAATGACCATGTACAATTTAAATTGAAAGTTTGTTTGTTAGTGTTTCCTTATAATGGCTATAGTTATTTAGACACCAAGTGCCTTTCATATTATGCATACTTAAGTAGTTTTGATTAGGCATGTTTAATCAGACAGGTAGTAGCCCACTATTTATTCAAAACAGCATATGTTAATATAACACACACCCTTCATGCCAATTCTCTTAAGGTTTATTATTATGTTTGAGATATTTTTCTGTATGCCCTTTCAACACATATGATTATAATTATTATATTGATCATGTACACTGCAGTGAACATAAGTGTACCTAAAGTAATGCAATTAATACTTTATAGATAAATGCATGTCTCAAAATTCTTACTCATTTCATAGTATCATTACATATAAATTATCAATATTACAGTAATTATAACATATTTGACAGATATATTTATATTTATTTATTCTATATATTATGTTGAAATATATCATGTGCTGATTTTTATAAGAATGCAAGTTCGATTTGTCTAATATTTATTGAAATTATTTTACAACTGAAATATATAATTCTCTAAATAATAAATTCTCTGTGTAATATAGTATTATCCATTTATAACATACTTTTTTGTGTTGTCCTGACAAAAATCCTATTGTGCTTCTATTTTATCTACACACTTATAATGATACCCTGGATATAGCATACTACTGTATAGTCCCCTGTGTGATAATTTCCTATAGTTATAATGTATTATACTATTGTTGTATTTTAAAGCCATTTGCAATTAAACTAAATGATACATCTCAATTTTATTATATACATGCCTACATAGCATATTCTCTGTTACATACAAACATTAACCTGAGAGTCATTATAGTGGGATTATACTGTTTATAATGTTGTGACCACCTATAGAACAACTATTACCTCATAATAATCTATTTGGTCTCTGTTTCACTTTCTACAATAACAGTGCACATTGTAAGCATTTATAAACAAAGACCACTTAGATAAGAGTACAAGAAACCAGTCTGGGTGAAAGAGTAGGGAGAAGAAAGATCCAACTGATATGAGTCATCACAGAAAAAACAACAGTTATATCACTGAATTTTGTGGTCAGAGGAGGGAATCATTTATACTGGTCTAGAGTTTTCTTACACAATGAAAATTACTTACAGTCCCAAGAGGATAACTATTGGCTTTTAGAATGTTGTTCAGGTATTCCCATTCTTTGCACTTAGTTCTGGATAGTATGGTATATCTTCAGCCCATTTGAAAGGGGTTGACATAGCTGTGCGCATGTGAGAGAAGGGTGATGGGGAAGTAAAGTCCAAATATTTATTAGTATTGATGGGTTTATACCTTATGATAGACATTAAATGTCCATTATTCAAGGGAGGCACCCACATATTGAAAAAAGCATTACCATGTTCCAAGTCTGCTTTTCATTGTAAATTAGATAGAAGGTTCTATAGCATTGAGGAAGGAGTTGATATTGGTTTCTGGGTTTCTTTGGGAAAGGTAGATGCTTTAGCTGTCGAAATATATTGAACATGTATTCAATTCTAGACACCACAGAACTTTGCTTTTTTATTATGAATCCAATATGCAACCATTTCATTTTTAATTTAAAATGTATCAGTTTATAATTACATAGACTTTTTTAGTTTTAAAATGGTTAAAAATCCATTCTGTGATTATTTTTACCACATTAAAATATTTATAATGACAATTTCATAATGACTAATGTACAACATTTGAATACATATTTATCTACTACACATATAATTGTTGCATGCTACTACATATGCTATTATAAAAGTGTAGAAAAGTACAACAGTGTAACAATAATTTATATGTTATTAATAAATAATATAAGATTTGTAAAACATAGAAAATGTATCTTTATCTTAAAATCTCAATAAAATTAAAAAGTGTTGTTTAGTTATTTCTGAAGATTCTCAGACTGCTTCTAAATGTATTACATTTATATTAATAATAATATACAAACACTATTTAATATATTATTATTAAAAAATCTATATATTTCATTATTGTCATATATCAGAATACGAGTGGCATGAGTTGCCACTATTAATTCTGTTGAAAGTGTTTTATTTATTATTATTCTACCCTTTTAACAATTCACAAAATTCATAAAAAATATGTTACATGCTACTTTTGCTTGACACTTTTATGCACATAAGCAGTTTAAAATTTTGTTTTGTTATGCATTTTTTCTATTTGAACAGCACTATATGTAGCACACAATTTACCAAACTTAGGCATTTCACCCAATTTTATCACGTCGAATGTGTTAAGCATCAATGTAATTATCTCCATTAAAAATTAGTGCATTATAACAAACTACTTCACTTGTAGTTGTGTAATATATATTTTTAGAGACATGTCTTTTTAATTATTTTTTGTCATTTTTTCAACTATTTGTTTTCATATTCTAAAAATGACTAAATGTAAAAAGACTCCAGTTATCTATTGGGGTTATGGTCTATAGGTTTTTCCTATACATGGGGATAATACAGATAACATTGTTCAGACATTTGACCATAATTATCTATATGTTTGAGGGAAATATTAGACTAAAACAGTGACTTATAAATAATACATATTAAGTACTGCAAAAATGCTATCTTACAGAGTATATATAAATTTATTATATTTTATATAACTTGTTTGACTTTAGTTGTCTTATTGGCGATTCTGAGCCTGTTTATTATTTTAAAATAATTTTGTTACACATTTTTTGAGAATAACTTTCTTGAGCTGAGCTAACAACTGGTAAACTTATCATTTTGTATACTTTTGTAATACAATTTTATAGTTAAAGATTATGTTTGATACTTTATGCAAATTGTGTTATAAGTCAAAATCAATATTGCATGATATCATAATTATTTTAAACTATTTATACTTTAAACGTGTTTTATCTATAAATGTGGAGTATGCCCACCCTTTCTCTTCCGTCCTTTAGGACTCAGTACTTCACTTTCGCATCCAGGACCTGCTCAAAGTATTCCAGGTCACCGAACTCAGCCGTCGAGGGAGGAAACATGAGCTTCAGAAGCGCCTCATTCGCTACTTGGACTCTGGCCCCTCGGAACTCGTTATCCAGCGTATTCGATCCGTCAAGGGGGATGTTCTTTCCGACGCGCAAGTTTCATTTGACCCTTTCGGGGGATTGAGTGAACATATATTACCAGTGCAACAGCCTGGTAAGCTCTCAGGTAATTTATTATTCTGCTAATTATCAGTTTCCCACCTGTTGACTTTAATGTTTAAAATACTATAGCAGTTTAAAAAGTTAGTTATGACAATATCCTGTGAGATACAAAGTCATTACGTTATTAGTCGTAGTACCGAAATTGGTGATACTTGAACTTAAAGAAGTTATATACAAAGGAAAGCGTCAGCTGTTTAAATAACAACTATCTTTTTTTTAGTTTCTATCGAAGATCTCAGCCATCTATCTACATGCAAGAGTTTGTGTTTCAGTATTTTCAGTCATGGCTTTTGGGGGTCTGATTAAATTCAAGATCTCAAGTCATGCAAATATTTAGATTGTATTCATTAGACATGTGAATCAAATACTAATCTATGTAGCCGAACAATGAATACCTCTCCATTATGGTAGATTTATTAATATTCTAAAACACTTGCTATTATCTGGTAGTTTAATCATTGTATTTAATTGCATATTTTTAAATGTCTTATAGTATACTACAGTTCTAAGAGAACATGTAACATTCACTCCCTCTCTTGGTATTCTACAGCAAGCCGCACAGGCTTACGCTCTTCTTCACGAGAGACTAGCTCAAGTGTGACGTCATCAACTACGTCAGACGAGGTCCACCAATTCCGCTCGTCCGGATCCTCGTCCCTTGCTGCCACTCCTACAAATCACTTTGCTGCCACAATTGCCGCTGTTGCCTCTCAGTTTAGTGGTACTGGGGGCTCCTCTTCTCTCAGAAACCATCGTCAGCAACAGCAGCAGCCGCCGCCGCCGCCGCAGCCCAATTATAATAGTGGTCAGGTGACAAGTACGGTCTTCACAATCCGGTCTTTTGGTGAGTTTGCTTTTTATCGCAACCATAGAGCTTAAAAGAATAGAGACATACGGGGATTAATGTTTCTCTTTTTTAATTATTTATTGGTAACCAACAATGCAACAGTGTATCATTGATTCATTTCTTATAAATTGCATCATTGCTAAATGAAAAACATACATCACAAGCAGATATTTCGATTTCTTTGGTTTAATTTTTGCGATATTCTTAACTTAGTTTCTTGTTCAGGAGCTCAAATCGACTGGATGTCAAAATTC
Organism: Invenusta paracnida; assembly: GCA_036023295.1. Classification (NCBI taxonomy): domain Eukaryota; kingdom Metazoa; phylum Platyhelminthes; order Proseriata; family Coelogynoporidae; genus Invenusta; species Invenusta paracnida. The sequence goes on along the minus strand of JAYRBW010079384.1, from coordinate 13,873 downwards.
AACCTTTTAATGTCTTTCAACCTAGTGCTAAAAAGGCCTATTCTCTTTATTGAGTAGAGTTGCTAGCATCTCTCAAGCTACCTCACTGGCACTACCGCTTCGTGTATTTAAACGATATTTTATAAAAGTACTTTCTGTTCTACATATTGTTGTATGTTAATAACTATTTTTCTGCAATCTGACGTTCACCTTAGGAATAGGAGTGGGTTGGCCCATTTTGGATGTAGGTTTGAAAAACCCTTGACATTGTCATGTGTCTGTTTAGCACACTTTTCAAGCGCTCTGGTGAAGAATGCTCATGAATTCGAGGAACAAAAAGGGGATGTCGAAGTAAGTGAGTTGGTTTAGAAGTAGCCGCCAATACGGTGTGGAACAAATATCCGTGGCTTGTTTCTTCTGTGTCCTGATCACAGATATTCTGTGTGTCAAGGAGTTGTGAGAGTTAAAGTCTAGGTATTTGTGAGTGTTGGTAGATTTGCGATGCAGACTGGTTATGAAATGGCCATTGGCTCTTTTGGTGTACATACACGTCCAGGAAAGTGATGTAGTTAGAAGGGTCCTCTTTCTCGCTGGTGAACTTGATAGAGGCTTCCATCGTCTTGATGTGTTTCAACCGAGTTGAGACTGATCCCATAGAGACTGTAGATACGTTAGGCGTATTATGAATCATGTTATTTTCAGATACGTGTAAGCTAGTTAACAGAATAGAGAAAATCTAAAAATTGAATGCCGCTTATTTGCATTAAACAAATTAAAATAATACTAGTTTTATATAATATCATAAAACATAGAATATCTGGTAACGTTTATTGTATTATTGGCTGGGTATGCCTGGTGTATCATATTGAGTACCCGAATTATTTGCATTCTAAACATCTACAGCTGCACCTCACCCCCTTTTCTCTTTGTGGCTTAATCAATTATTTCCTACTTTTCATGCTGTGCTCTTCTCATTGGATATTGTACAACACTGTTTTGCCTCCTTTATGCTTTCATTGCAATACTCTGTATATTTTTATGTTTGACTATTTCCTCCACCTGTAGAAGCGTAGTATTCACACGTGAAACAATTATTGTCGAGGACAATACACTTTACCAGAGATTCTCCTTTTTAATTATGTTTTGAACTAAATATCTCTTCCGTTTTCTCTTAATTCTAGTATTAATTAACCTGGATATGATCGGAAGCATCCATATGCACTTATTTCATTCGTTGTCATCTTGAAGTCCACATCTTTATCTATACATATATCTGTTTCAATATTGCAAACTGTATCATCTATTTGTATAATATATTTTATGTATCAATAATTGATAAATTGCAAAAATATTGTTTTTGTCTTGTTAATACGTCAAATAATTGCTACCCATAGTCTATACATGCTACTGTCGTTAGAAAACGTTGAATTATACGTCTCTCGTCATTGTTATCTTATGTAATGACATTACTATAAAATGAGTTTTCTAAATGCGATCCGTAGCAATAAATAATAACATCATGCAGCTCCAAGGGTTTACTATTTTCGTCTACTACATAATAAAGATTGATATTACTAAACGTTTAATCTCTCAATTAGAAACCCAGTGACACAATTCTACCTGTTTAAATGTTTAAGCCATGTTACTGACATCTAATATTGTTACCAAAAGTATTAAATCAACATAAAATTAAAGTGCACACTTATCTATTAACAAAATTGGTAATATCATAATTTAATATACAATAATGCCACACGTGATAGATGAATACTCACCTATAAAGTGAAACATCTTCTTGACGACATTTTCGCCATTCCAGTTTTTAAATAATTGTAAAAAACGAAGCGAAGTCCAACTTTTCCCATTCACTTACTAATAAAATATAATCGCGTTATTCCGTCAATGGAGGAAATTCCCCTCTTGTGTGTTGAAATATTCAAACAAATAGCTTCTATTAAGTCATATTTCTATGCTTGATTCGTTTCTACTTTCTCTCATAACTATAAATACACCTCATGTCAACAGGCTACCTGCTATCTTTGGCCGGTTTGTTCTCGTCTTCTCTTGTGTCGGGTGTGTGCTTCTTTGCTGGAATTATTGCTGAGTAGATAGATTATAATAATGTTACCTGCTTACTTCTTCTGCCTCTGTGCATTGATGTATTCTTGGAAAGATTGAGCGTCGTTTCGCAGAACTAATATATAATTAGTTGTTCCCTATTTTCCGTCGTGCACAATATTATATTTTTATTAAAAGTAAACACGAATCCAACGTACGATCCGAGTGTATTTTCTAACATATCGGTTTTATATTAAGATATTGTCTACATTGTCCTACCTTCTATGCTTACCTCCCTCAAAGGAACTGTGTCATTCTTGTTGTATTTACCGAGCAAATCCTGTCTCACTTTCAGAAACCGAGACAGTCCGCATTGCTCAGTATCCCTGTGTGACCCTGCAAGATTCACCCTACCATCGCGTTCATTTTTGGCTCCACCGTCCTGAGCTCCTGGTCCCCTATGACGTGGAGATAACGCCCCGAGTCAATCGTCGAATATACGAGAAGACCGTTTGCTTCAATCTCACCCCCGAACAGGCGGAATCTATTGTATTTCACAGGTGCGTATGTATCCCAACTTCATAAACTTTTTAGTGACATTTACGTACCTGTGATTTATTGATTGGAATATTTAATTATCCCATTTTTCTAACGTTTTATTTAGAAAAGGCGCATGCAATTTTAATTAATTATGCGAACACTACCATGAATCAATAATTGACATATTTTGTGGTTGATTATAACCAAACCGTTAAAAGATTGTCGTAGCTGGCGGATTTTTCAACCGGCTATGGGGCTCATTTTTACATTTATTTTTGGTTTTATCGACATTTTCAATACAGGAAAATTGATGGCGCCAAAATCGACTTCGACATGCAGGTCCTTGTTCGCTTTGTCTCCATTGAGCCTGAGACGCTAGCAAATCACGTAGGACCCAACGTTACTCCTCTGGAAGATAATCTGCCCATTCACGTGGCTCTAGCGGTTAACGGAAAGTCAGTGAATCTGCCACCAACGTTGCCTAGCAACAAGCCTGGCCTGGAGGGACGCCGACCCCCGCGCTCCATTAATATCACGAATCTAGTAAGTGCGAGTGGGTTTTCTCTGATTTGTAATTTTTTAAATGCACTGCTATTTTTTATTTTGCTTTAAAATTTAAATTGAATTTCTTGCGATTTTTTTAAACGGATACTGTTACAATATGATTGTATATAATATATAACGCAGAGAACCGAAAAGTTGTCTTTAAAACAGTATAAATATGGCATCATCAATACATCGATTAGTGATAGTATTCCAAATTATGATTCTGCATTTCGTCTGTAGTGTTGAAGTAGTCAAATATACTTAACAGTCGAATATTTTATGATCGTATAATATTCATTAACTATTACTACAGCTACTATTCTTTTGTGTATAATAGTCTGACAGTAACACATTTATGAGTCAAATTATTATTACCAACGATTTTATCTCAATGTTTGCTTAATGGAAGTAATGCTTTGTAGTAGGATAATTTTATATTGAACTTAAACTATTACTGAAGCGATAAAAATGTCAGGATTTAGTATTTCTTGCAAACTGAATGTTGGCTTTGTTTTGTCTGACATTTTCAATAATATTATAATATTGTAAAAAGGGCAGTGTTACATTATACGCTTCTGGAGACACATTGGCATAAGGCACATTTTCTATACCCAATCCAAATTATGAATCTGTGTATATTTATTGATTTATCAATTTGTTTTGAGTTTAATTTTATTTGCAAATCTTAGACGTTGATAACATATTTTTATGATCGTAAGTAACCAGCCTTTGTTACTATTGTATTGCAAAGGAGGTATTTAAAGCTGTTTCTGAAACGTCTTATTAGTGTGTCTAAAAATAGGACTGAATAATGTCATACATATTATTAGTCATTGTAACATTATTAACTTAATGCGTGTGTGTATCTTTGGTGTTTGCGTCCTCTTAACTGTTGTTTATTCTTATTTTCTGTGTGTGAATATCTAGTAGTTACTAAAAGTGAGTTAAATCTTTTTATTTCTATAATACACTGGATTACTTAAAAATTGGCGTTTGTGTATGTCTGCTTTTCAGCATGAAATACTACATTCGTAATATTTATCATATTTTTTAGGTATTGTTTCGAATTCCAATAATATTCATTTTTGTTATGTAATATTATGAAGCTATAATAATAAGTTAGCTGATTAACCGAATAATGTGCTGTCGTTAACTTTTAGTTGCATAAATTCAAAAGCTATTTATTTAAATTCAAGTCAACAAGTGTTGATTAGCCACGACATGTCTTTCTTATTCACTCAGGATATCCGAAGATAAATTAATCCGATGAATAATTATAATTAACGATTTTTTCCAATTGCCACACACCCAAATGCCAGACTCACTTGCTCTGTATCGAGCTCTATTAAAGTGGTCATGCATTTATAGTACTGAGTAATATTAGGTATACGGCGATTGGAAAGATTGTTTAATGATATAAAGATTCTGGTATAAATACCTAGACTGAGCTACACGTTGTGTAAAAACGTATAATTTGGTTAAAATGCGTTGGTTGTAGCTTTCTTAATTAAGTCACGTAAATAGACTAAAGCCTTCTGATCAGACGTCAACATAGGGTTGTCTTTCCTTCGCTGGGATGTTAGCATTTTCCGGGATACTATTTCGCGTCATTTCACTATTGTCCTTTGCGTCCTTTCTTTTTCAGGTCCGCATTTCGCCAGCAGTTCCCAATCAAATAAAGATTCAGTGGATGCACACAGGAAGCTACCACGCGGTAGCCATCTATTTGGCTCGAAAAGTTACCCCCAATGATCTCTGCAATCAACTCATCACCAAACAGACTAAGCCATCTGAATATTCCCTGGTAAGTTGACATTACAGGCTACTTAGCCATGGTCTAGGGGAGGTGTGACACCACCACTAACACCTACTCTAGAAATTCTGACGGGGAAATATCTATTAACAAATAATCTATAGAAATCTGTGCAGAAAATAACATGGATCGATAACATTAGAAAACAAACAATTACTTATATTTAATATTATAATATTTGACTTTGTTAAGTTTGTGAGAATATCACGTATTTAACCGACAGTGAAGATTAACCTAGACTCAGTATATAAGTTGTGGTCGTTTGAGTCATTCTATTGTTTTGTTCCCCCATTACCTGCAGTCTCTGATCCGACGAAAGCTCTGCTCTTCGGCAGCCGATGACGATATCATGGTGATGTCCACGTCTCTCCAGGCCTCTCTACTCTGCCCTCTTGGCAAGTCCCGTATCCTCCTGCCGGTGAGATCGCGCCAGTGTTCACACATTCAGTGCTTCGATGCGCACCTCTATCTGGCCATGAATGAGAGAAAGGCATCCTGGCGGTGTCCCTCTTGTGATGGCACTGCACGCTTTGAGGACCTTTTTGTAGACTCCCTATTCAAGGTACATATTAGGTGTATATTCTAATTATGTAAACGGATAGGCAGAATACGCAGTTACATAAATTAGAGGAGATTGTTGGAAGTTTCTTGGCCTACTTTAAAAGACCCTTTCAGCGGTCTTTTGGCCATACAAATTGTTGTCAATTAATTATTGTGATAGGAAATATAGACACTTTTTATCCTCAGATAATATAATATAAACCAACGCCACTCTTCTGTGAGGCTAGATTGAATTTCATTCTCGCATTATTACTCTAGTCGTATTGAATTCTACTTCTAAAATTTGTATCGGTTTTGTTATTGTTATATTTCTTGTAAACAACCTAGGTGGGTTGTTTGCATTTCTCACTTTTATCGAGTTTACATGCATAGTTCTGTATATTTACGCGGATAAAAATTAGTATGTAGTATTAGTTATTTCACAGACATGTCTTATTATAATAACTGCTTCAAAATGTATACATAACACATAATATTTATAATATTAATAATATGTGTTAACATTGTATTTTACATAAGCTTCCAGATGAAAAATTAGCGGCATAAAGGTAGAAGCTCTGAATTGATTATTGCTCTGTTTCCTGGTTATATTTCTTTCTGTGAAATATTATAGGAAATGTACAGCCATAAATATATTATAGTTAAATAAATAAGCTCAAAATTTAATATCCGTCATTTACGTAATATTATATTGTGGAGGAGTGTTATGTATAAATTTAGTTATAGCAACTATTAAATTTTACGAAATGTCTTTATTTTGGGTTAAAGTGGTTTATTTTGTATATTTATTGCACTGCTTTAATTACCTATTTGTGTTAAATCAGTTTAGTTATTACACTATACAATTGCATGAAAAGTATATGTTTTTATATTTTAACACACTCAAGCCCACGTTTTCCAGTTATCGTTTAAGAACGTTAGTTTGTTCGATATTTTGAAAATATCAATTATTTGAAGATTATCCGATATTTTCAGTCGTGTCACTTACGGTTGTTGAAATTATAATTATGTATATTGCCGTAAAATATTGATACAAATATTGATATAGCTCAAAGTTTCATTTTATTAAGATGCAATAGACTGTGACTATTGAACATACTTTACTGCTCGTTATTGCCATTATCGATTCAACTGCACAGTTACTAGATTTGTTGACTGTAGTTGTTCTTTTCTCGATCTCTCTCTGTCAGGAAATACTCTCTTCTCCCCTTTCCGCCGACGTGGAAGATGTAATGTTCGGTGAAGACGGATCCTGGAGCCCAGCCTTGCCAACTCCCCTTACCAACAACACGTGTAGAACACCTTCTCCTTCGGGCCACCACGACGAGCAAGAAGCACCCAAGTCGCCTTCTCCACCGCTCGTTCTCCTCTCCTCGCCCGCCTCCTCGACAGAAACCCTCTCCGCCCCAGCCAAGAAGAAGTACAAGGCCTCTCCCGTTGTTGTCAATGGTCATAACCATCGCAACCAGCCAATCACAGTGGACCTGACTGAGTCGACGGACGACGAAGAGGAGGAAGTTTGTAACTCACGACCGGCGCATCATCAGCAACAGCTCAACAATAACAACTGTGCTGCCAGCTCTCCGCCGAGTAGGGCCTCCTCAGCAACCACTCTTGCTATGGTAGAGTCGCCCACTCATCCGCCGCGTCTTCACAAACAGAAGCGCTATCGATCGGCCAGAGATAGTGCGGCAGACAGGCCGCCACCCTCACTTTGTAAGTTGTGGTTGTGCAGATCGGGGAGTAGTTGGGGTTCAATTGGTAGACCAGCTTGTTGTGTTTCTGTTGATTAGTCTCAATCAACAAAGTTGGCTCATGAAGCCTTATTATGGAACAATTGACTGCGTTTCATTAGATTTAAATCGTGTATAGCATAATAAATGAGTCAGTCGCAAACTAGTTTTAAGTATAGTTATTGTAAAATATTTTAGGTAATTACCTTGTACTCCATAGTTATTATTACGCTAAAATTGGGGGGGGGGGGGTGGAATCCACTATAGCTTACTTTGTGCCGTCTCCAGCATGGTGCAATCCTGACAGAAGACTCAACCCATAAGCAATAAAATGTGAGATTCTGGTTTAAATTAACTTGATATCCATCCATAATATTATGATATATATATATGTAATTCTGATACCATATTGACTTGCTGCGTTGTTTTAAAATACCAAAGCTCTCGTCTCTCGTACACTAATTAACGTATTGCAAGATCAAAAAGTTTAGAATATTAATTATGTACGGTTAAATATTTTCTAAACACTCAAAGGTGTATAAAATCTCTCACATTGTCTGGTTAAATTTGTGTTTAGATTTATTTGCCATTGAGATTTTTTCAAATTGTAATTGATATTAAAATACTTGTTAGACTGAGTTCTTACTTTTTTCAGTTTCTTAATCATACTGCATAAATTCTTTTCATATTTGAATACTCTTTTAGTGCAGTCAACATTTCTTCAGTCTGGGTAAGTAACGCCACGGGATTATTTTACCAAATAATTTGCTTCACTTTATTTTATTCCGGACCTTCTTTTACTCCTGAAATATATTTTGATGTATAATATAGCTTCTAAGTTTGTAAAGACGTGTAAATAGGTGATATCGTCTTAATTAAAAAGTTATTTTGTCATTTGGTAAGGTACATAATATAAATTCAATTGGCGTGCAGTTTTGTTTCTTTGTAATTCTGGGTATATTTGGTTGAAAACTTTAGTTTCGAAAATATACAAACTACTTAAATATAATAAATATTCCTTGCTGTCTTGATATTATAATATTAGTATAAAATAGACAGAATACGTAAAATGTATAATATCACTGGAATTTTTTTAAGCTTCTAATGGAAGCCATTTTCAACCAAAACAATTCTAACACAAAAAAATAAGAAGCAGGGGTATGCAACCGGTGCAATACACCTTAACGAGGGTTAACTTATTGACCAATCAGAGATTGTCTTATATGAGTAAATTATCAATAAGCAAAATGTGGGGAGAAGGTGAAAGAAAATATCGATGAAAGAGAAAAAGTTTACACATACATGGATAAGTATAAACTGGGAAAGAGCATCCATTTGAGAAAGGTTGTCATGACATCGCTACTAATATTGATTAGGTAAGACAATAACGCGACATCATAATAGCAGTGTTAAAATAAGCTGCGATATTTGGCCTTTTGTCTGCGATATTATGAGCATCTCTGCGATATTTTCATCATCACAGTTATAATATTTTAAACTGTTAATAATGATTGTTTTGAACATTAAATTATTAGTGATTAGATAGTGATTTATTTATTACCCAGAGTTTATATACTTCTCCTCCACGGGCTACAGCTTATTTCTAACATTTTTAATAACTCTTTTTTTTGTAAACCAAACAAATACAAAATTTCAACTCCGAATGAGTTGGTCTAGAAAGCGTACGTATATATACTACTTACAATAATAAAGTGAAACCGGAAATAAGCATACTTAAAGCAACGTTCAATTACAGTGAGCATAAACAGGTTTGTAGCCCCGTTGATAAAGACGGTACGGTAATAGAATGTGTGTAAGTAGAAAAACCGGTAGAAGTATCTCTTAACAGCAATGTTACAGGTAGAAGGCACATAAAAAAGGAGAGTTGTTTGAGCCGGGCTATAGAGCCCAACAAACGGACCTCTGGGCAGTCGGAAGGGCTGGCCCGTTTGAGTCTGCCGATAACTCTCAAGTTATCCGACCCAATGGAGTCGCCGAAATGCGCCTCGAGGATGGCCCAACCGACTGCCCAAAGCTCCGCTTGTTGTTGTGAGATGAGGTTAATCTGAAAAACACAAAGACGTTTAAATATACGACCTAGACTAGACACAATAATAGAAAGAGAGACAAAATATATGGAAATTTGGTAGGCAAAAGGAAGCGAACATAAACTATAATAAGGCAAACTATGCATATTTTTATAAAATCTTGGTCATCGACAAACTTTTTTATTATTTAAGTTTATAAATTACATATTATGTTATAGCTGACATTTTGACGCACATGTCTATAATTTTACTTTTCATATCAGTATTTTATATCAGGTACATTTTCCCGTTTAAAAATCGACCGTTTATACTATAAAAGATAGTAAATTTATTTATTTTGCCTACCAAACAAAAACCCGATTCAAAACCGAAATTACAGATATTTCGGCGCGTGTCAAGTCTAGGTAGTATATTTAAACGTCTTTGAGTAAAAAAAATATACTGTTTATAATAGCAGCATACTACAGGAGCCATATAGGATGGCACTGACAGAACCTATGCCCTCTGATCTCATCTGATCTGATCCGGGTCATCGTATCGTGGTTCTTACACTGAGTGGCGAGCCTTGTGAGAACCGGGGCTGATCGTCGACGTTGGAAGTATTCTGCAAGCGTTGTCGAGTTGGGGTGTTCTCTGGTGCTCAGTTGGTCATGACCGTTGGAGACTCTGCAGAGAATTGGGAAGGTTGTTGTAGATATACTTGTTATATACCACAAATATGGGATATAAAATGCCACGTATAGGTGTACTCAACAAGTGAGTGAAGTGCAGTTATCATCCAATCAGAATGCAGTAAGCTGCAGCCAATCAGATGCTAGATGGGAAGGAAGTTTCCCTTTTCGATTATGCTTTTGCTTAAAATATTAATAAAAGTTTTAATATGGTTTATTTTACAATAAAAATACCAATAAAATGTATGTATACGAATACATTTATAATATAATTGAAAATATCGTCAAATATTCTTTTTAATACCATAAGATTCGTTTGGGATTATTTTTTGGTATTTGCAAAAATGTCTTGCAAACGACTTACAACTTGTAGCTTATAATTTAGTAAAGACATTAAATGGAACACTATTAATACTTTGCGATTTGTAATTTACAGTATAGAGCTATCGGGGTTCTACCTGTGAACCAAATTCAATGTTTATAGTTAAATTTACGCCTCTACCTACCTTCTAGAGTCTTTGACAGGCGAGTGCTCTGTCTAGTTCGTTTATTTTATCCATGGTTACGCCTTGTTTAAATTATGTAACACTTAAAGAATAGATATCTGTCTTACAATTATCATCGGCTTATGATTGATTTGATTTCTAGTATTAATGTACCACCACGGCCTCGTGATTACAACTCTAGATAATCCCCAGAACACGGTCAAGCCAAACTTACTCGTCCAAACGTTTAAGTCAGCTTCAAGGCAGCTCGGCTTGACAAGTTAAACACTTAAACTTGTTTAATGTTTTCTGTGAAGCCAACGTCTTATTGGTTTAAAAATACAATACGTGATCAATTTGCAAACATGTCGATGAAGATTTTATCAATTCTATTATTATAGTTTTTTTATTATGCAAAGCACATTTAAAATTTCATCAAGCCTATAACTTGTCAAGCTAGCTTGATAGTCCCGCAGGTAGCACCCTCCAGCTACAAGGAACAAGGTACCAACATTGACCCCCTATAGTCCCGGAGCTACCACCCTCCAGCTACAAGGAACGAGGTACCAACATTGATCCCCTGTAGTCCTGCAGCTAGTACCCTCCAGTTACAAGGAACGAGGAACCAACATTGACCCCCTATAGTCCTGCAGCTAGTACCCTCCAGCTACAAGGAACGAGGAACCAACATTGACCCCTATAGTCCTGCAGCTAGTACCCTCCAGTTACAACGAACGAGGAACCAACATTGACCCCCTATAGTTCTGCAGCTAGTACCCTCCAGCTACAAGGAACGAGGAACCAACATTGACCCCCCTATAATTATAGAGAATTGTGTCAAACCTTCCGAATTGGACGTCTGCCGGTGTTTGAAAGGTTGATTTGGACCACAGTGGCATTTTAAAATTTTCCATATTAAAAAATAGGAATAGTTTTACAATTTAAGCTCAATAAATATTTGTGTTATATGTTTTTTTTTTATTATATTGCAAATGATTTTAAAAATACATATATCTATTATCTTTATCTTAAAATCAAAATTATACATACATATCTTGTCATTACGTTTCCAGATGCTTCTGAATAATGCTAGCAGACTTAGCATAAATAAAATAGAATAAATTTTAACTTCTTCTTTTAAAAATGGCAAATATAAATATGATCTACACAGTAGGGCAAATGTGTAAATTTCCGTAATTTTATTAAATAGTAATTAGTTAAATTTTGTTAAAAGGATGTTGCTAACAGTCATTTGATAATTTACAAATTATTTAAGTCCATATAAATCTCATTATGAAACGATAAATTATGCAAATAGATATTTATAAATAATAATTGTAATTCCTTAAACCTTTAGCTCAGCGTAAAATACAACGTTCAATTAATTTTCCAATTTTAAAATAGTTCATTAGAGTAAAGAATGCTATAATTTAAGTGATCGAAAGCTAACTTACAAACGTAAAGTCAAATAAAATCAAGAAAAATGCGGTCTCCATTTTCCTAACTTGTTTACCAATATAAAGTATTTGATCATATAATATCAACTACAGTACACCCAGTTCAGTTGCGTTTATAGAAATTGCGAATTAATTTTTGTTTGCTGGAATCATAAATACTGGGTGATCTCCGACAATATTCTGCTTCTAGTTGTTGTTTCCACTCAACGGGATTGGCAACGTGGTGTGAGCTCTTGTTTACACAAAGACTTAGAGGTCCCTCCTCTTTGAGTTAGTTAATCTCGACTGTTGATTCCAGCAGGTGCCGCCTACCAGTAAGCACGTAGCAGCATTAACACAAGCGCGCCCGACTGTCAGGTCTAATGTGTCAACACCATCTGTTCTGCCCTAACCCGAACCCCTCCAGTGGCAGCTTGGGCCTGGGAAGAGCTGATATAAAATGCACTTGACTCTGTGTGCGCCACATTTCAGTTGGTTTGACGTTGACAGGGCTATACTATCATCTCTTCGTAGAAGGATCAACACGTATCAACGTCGACGACTGGTTCAAGGAAGTGGAGAGGTATCTTTAATTAAGGTGAGCAGTCTTTGAAGTGCTTTTTTACTATCGACATTTTGTATGGGACTTCAAATTGAAAGCATAATTTAGTAGTATTACGAGTTTTGGTGTAAAAGTAACTTGAACCATATCTACGATAGCTCATTTAGAGTCCCTCCTATAATGTTTAGATTCCTAATTAATAGGGTATATCCTATGTCTATAGACATTTAAAACCTTGCATATGTAAAATTAAAGAAAGAGGATTTCTAACATATTGCTTTAAAAAATGCTGTAAACGTGTTTTTATAAATTTTATAAATTTTTTGTACTTATAGAACTTTTTAGAACTTATTGTATTGGATTTTGTGAATTTTTGCCAGTAACAAAATGATTATATTACATTGTATGCATTAATTAGCGTATAATCAGTACTCATGGTTAATGATCATGTCAATTTACTGACATCAAAACAAACACGACAGCGTCGCCAAAACGAAAGCCTAGAAACGAGCTCCTCAAAAACCAAAAGTTAAAATTCTATTCATAGTCTTTAGTACAGTCATTGAAGAAATTGATATAACAAGGGCGTGAAGATTAAATTGTTACATTGTTTGCTGTTCAAAATACATAAAAGAAACATACCTATTTAGTATGTATATCTAAACTGAAAAAAACGAAACGATAAAGTAAAATTTCTGGAAATGGTATAACTTGTATTATTTTCATTATTTCATATTAACTATTTTTTATCTAATAACTAAACATAAAAATATTGGAATTTTATTGCTTCAGTAAAAACATTTCATTAGCAAGGAATTTTTCTTAACTTTAATTATTTATGTTTTTCTAATTTTACAGTTTCAAAATACATATGTTACTTATTAATCTATGGATACAGATTTTAAACCGCAAACATAGTAATAATTAAATCTTGGCGCCCTTTTTATAACAATTTCTTTGCCGGCTGTTATACTTCAAATCATCGATATCTTTTTAACTTTTTACTTTTGAAGAGCTCGTTTCTTGGCTTTCTTTTTTGGGACGCGGTCATTTTTGCTTTTATATTAATTATATTGAACGGAAAATATTACAATATAAAAATATTTAAAGATTTTTATGTTTTCAACGTAAATAATACTTTTAAACCAAATACAAAATTGTGAAATATTGTAACACATTTTTAGAAGCTTGACATAAGGCATCGTCTAATAAGACAACAAACTTGACCCCATTAAAAGTATATTTAGAAATTTTTTTAAAAGTTCATCTTTTGTGCATTTTGTTCCTTAGCCCTTGGCGATTGTCGCTGATATTACTTAGAAAGGCAAATAATAACAACATTATACTGGTATTCTACTCTTCGACTCTCTTCTCCTCTCCTCTCTCCTCTCCTCTCCTCTCCTCTCCTCTCCTCTCCTCTCCTCTCCTCTCCTCTCCTCTC
>JAYRBW010079373.1:0-24002 GCA_036023295.1 Invenusta paracnida | reverse complement strand
CTCCTCCCACTCAGTAAGGTGCAGTCGTACCAAAGTGCACCGGACTCAAAGTGCATCTGAGCATGACTCACCACCCCCCCTGCCCCCGCCCCCGCACGTCAAGTGACTGGTTTCGTGCTCCACCTTTACTACTACTAGCATATTATTTCCAATCGTGATTTTCTATTGCGTATTTCTATTTTTATGTGAAATAAATAATAATAGGCAAATAGGCAAAATATTATATATTTCATTTGCCGAAAAATATTTAGATTGAATCTGAATCTGACCGTTTCTGTCTAAATTAATTAAGAATTAAGTAGTTTGTTTCATTAAAAACGTAAATTTTGAAAACTATTACTTGTTTAATGTTTTAACTCATATTTCGTGTCATTCTTAGAAACGCTCGTATTAAAGTTATCTGCGTTATCCTCAATAATTATTTAACGTCGATTCTTCTTTGATAATAAGGCATAGATGCAAAAGCGGTGTAAATAAAGATTATAATTAATAATCTAAATATAACACTCGAAAGTCACATCTGTTTTTCGGTAGTAGAAATCGAATATCAAACTGGATTTTTTTAACTCATTTATTTTGTTGAATTAACCTATTTTTTATTGTACTTGTATATTTTCGTAGGCTATCTTATTATGGATATAGTATTTCAAAGCTTTTATAATACGAGTTCACAAAGTGACAAATTAAATTTGTAATAAAGTTAAATTTAAATTTTATTTTAATTCGGTTAAATGGCATCAATATTGTATTCTTTAAAATTAATATATTTAATTCGTGCGTTTGTGCCAATTTAAATGACAATTTCAATTATTGTTTAATCAAATAAGAATAATTCCGATAATTAAAACCAATATATAATATAGGAAATTGTATTTTTCATTGGTTTTAAGTATTATACAAGTGAGCATTAGCGACTCCTTAAATACGATAATTTGTATATTCTCATTTAAATGAAGTCTATTTAATTGTTTGTTTTTATACTTAACTTATCGCAATAATATTCATTCGATTGTTTTGAGTAATAACAAATTATTTTTTCAAATTTAAACAAAAATTGCAAGTTTGTATAAAAATCAGCTTACCTGGGGAACTCTATTTTTGTTTTGTTATTTTAATCTAAAAGAACTTCAAACTGTCATTTCTTGACGACTAATGAAAAATGGGGTCAAAAATAAATTGAACGTATCCTCATTACTATTATGGGCAAATCATGACTTACAATGATTATATATCTTGAGCCCATTTAAGATCTGAATGCGGAAGATGAATATAGCTATTTCTCAAAAAATAGTATTACTTAAGTACGATAATATTTTCTTTTCTTTTTGTATTCGATTAACTGTCATCCAAGTGCTGTGTATTAAAAAGTAGTATTGTTTATCTTAAAGGATTAAAGGGTTAACTTCTGATCCTCTTACTAAGGGATTTGTCAAATCATTTGTAAATGCCAAATGCTATATTCTGAAAACGCACTTAAATGTTTCCACAATTTATCAAAACTGGCTTGATGTCTCATGTATACCAATGAAAATGGATTACGTAAAAAGAATATAGATTTATATTATGTATAAAAGGTAATAACAAACCTTTTTCACCAAAATGTATTCTTTGCAGGTAAAGAGGCCTGCCTCTTCCATAAATTCAGATTAATTCAGATTCACTTATAAGGTCAATGCCTGAACGAGCAGCATATGAATGACGTCTCTCTTATAAAAATCATGTGTAACATTTGTCGTTTTAAAAAATTAAACGTGTTGTAAACTATTATCAATCTACTATGATTGGCAAATTAGTATTTTTTTTTTGTAAATGAATTATTTTGGAGTGTTGGTAATGCTCCATTAAATTCACGCTAGATATTTGTTAGTAATATTCTTACATATTGCAAAAAAATCTAGAGGCATGTAAAAAACGATTATCATAATGTCACGGGGTACATTTTATCTACTAGAAAATAATTAGTGTACAAAAGAAGTTTATATGCTTTTACCGAAGCTTGCAACTGGCAACAATTTCTTCGTTTTTAAGCTAACAACACAAATAAGAGTTTCCGATTGCTGTATACATAGACAAAATGATAACAGGAGAAATAAAAAATGAACCACAAAATGTGGCGCATATATTTTGGCGATTTAGTTTGACATTTTTTATTAAAGAATAACTCGACCAGCACGATAAAGCGAAGACCTTTCATTTTCTAACAATATTTACGTCTAAATTCGTTTATCTATCAAGGTAGGTACTAATTGTATTTATGCAGTTTTAATTTAGAATAAATTAGAAAATATTAAACAACGTATAAAGAATATAGTCAATGATGTTTACTGCGAGCAACTATCGGAGAGAGTAGCTATAAAGTCGAAATATGCAACGATAAATGCATATTTTCAGTTGTATTTAATTTATATACGGGTATATTTAAATTTAAATTCTATAAAATTAAGATAATTTCATCTATACCTATTTTAAATTTTTATAACTTGATTTTATAAAGCATATATATGTATTAATTAAAATATAAGTTGAACTTATATAACATACATATATGTATATTAAAATAAATCTAAATTTAATTTTTTTATATTTCGAATATCAAAGAAAATTATTAAAAATTAAAATATAGATTAAATGATGCCGATTTCTGTTAAAATTTATTAAATATGGCTTTAATATTCATAATATTTTAATTAAGTTGTCGGTAAAGATTATTAAAGAGAATTACCATTAATATATTTTGATTCAATTAATACACAACAGTTACCCTCAGGTTGAAAATAATCCACATATAAGTTTTTAATAAAATAAATCAAAAGAAATTTTAAAAAGGCTTATAAACTAATCAGTCAGTTGAGAAAAATATTAATTTACGTAAGAATTTTGTTTCCGAAACATCTTAGTAGCATTTGTTGCTACAATTTTATTTAAAAATAGATAATAGACAAAAACAAACATCTTGTAATAATAAAAACAAAGATATTTAATTCTTTATACAAATAAAAAAATGGTTTTTTGCAGCTACTTGTGAAAATAAGTTTATAAATTAATTAAATAGCGGTAAAAATGAAAGGCATTAATCTTTAATCGGATTATCCGAATACAAACAGGTAAATAGCGCGGCGAATTTTAATCAAATGAATGGATTTTTGTGCCATCTCTATAAGAACAAATAAGAACAGAGTAAGTATTATTCAAGTGATATTGTTATAATTCGATTTAATTTGAATCCATCAAAATTGTGTACGAACTGGAGTTGACGATCAGCTGAAACAAGAAAATAATACATATTTAATAAAAGACATTTCAATATCCCTACGATTATCGTGTTACAGATCGATTCTTTATTTACATCTTTTTAATAAAGCTTTTATAAACAATATTAACCTAACCAAAATTAAACAGAAATTATTAAATATAACAATCGGTTAATAATAATGATATACGAATAACATTAACCAAATCTAGCGTTAGGATTACTATTTTCTAGATCTACCAAGTAATATAATGAATGATACAACAAATGCAACAAAGACATGTAACATAACAAAACAATATATTTGGACACCAAATTTCAATAAATCATTAGCTAACTCTACTATTATTGTATTCTCTGCACATTATTTAACTCGGAATTTTACTAGCTCATTGTTCCAATTTACCGGAATAATCAAGCATTCCCTCTTATTCCATTCATTTTGAACTCCTCACCAATCAAAATCCTCATGACGTCACGATTTTCGAAGAGTAACCTTCCTTCTTCTTACATCATTATCTGTTATATTTCTTCACAATAATATTCAAGCAACTTCATTTTCATATTTCATTCAAATTCAAACTTCTTCACAATTTAAACACAAGCAGAACTCAGAGGCACAATATTCTAACATACCTTCACTTAAAATGTACAATTAACAGCAATCATGAACACACATGTATAATTTGTAACAATGGCACGAGGAAAGTGTTTATATTAAACATAGAGAATGTTAATCTCAAAGCTTCGCTTCATTCATCTAAAAAATGTCTCTTTAAAATCTACTTATAAAATATATGACAATTATTTAGTGACGTTTTAAATGTAGCAAGTATACAGTTAATCTTTTGATACTCAGTCATTTCGAATTGATCATTTCATACAAAGTGAATTGTACATTTCTCGTAAAAAAACCTATCAGAAATAGTATTTGGAGTGTAGCGGATTTTTGCAAACGCTTAAATACAGCAAACTTCATAATATAACGTCTAAGGGAAAATAAATATCCTTAAACTTAAGAAATTTAACAATTATTTAGTTGTGCAGTTCATTTAATTAGATTTAAATAATTATTTATTCAAAATATGTGCAGTATATGACATATTATGTAAGACAAAGTTTACTACATTTTTTCAAGATTTGCTGAAAGCAGCAAATAGATATAAAATAAATATATATTTAATCGCTGTAAGGACAATATTCGGATGAATTGATAAATTTTCATTATCCAAATTTCTGAAAAAATATTATTATCTTGCTTTAATTATAAGCACTTCAGTTATATATATAAGCTCCAACATATTTCATTTGAAACTTTCATTAAAAAAAATTAATTAAAATAAGGATAATTTTACAAATTTGATTTTTATAAATTTCTTTTTCAAAGTGTTTAAAACTAAATAAAAGGATTTTTTATTCGCTATTATATAAATCTATTATTGCTATGAATAATATATAGTTATTTACTACTGATTTTAATTTACCATAATTACTATATTATCATGAACGATAGTCAACATCAAAAAGCTTATTTACATGTATTATAAGTCTCAAAAATATGTTTTGATATTCTGACATTTCAAACATATATTAAACTATAGCACATTTATGAAAGAAAAATTGTGTGTGCATACATCTATTAATATAAAAGAATTTACATTATGCATAGTTTTACGTGTAAATATTTAGCAAAACACCAATATACGCTATCTAGCTAATCATAATGAAAATCTTGCGTAGTCTCAGCAACTAATATTATCCTATTATAAATTAGATATTGACAAGATGAGCTATCGACTCCAAACCATAGTTCGGGCGTTGAAGGATTGAATAAAAGGGCTGTAAGAAAAAGGTTGAACTCCCAAAAGTGACGATCGAATACGATAAAAAGATATAGAAATCCTGATGGGTGACTGATTTTTTAATAGATCACAATAATACCCGCTTCATGTTTAATAATTATGTCTGAACCGTTTTTGAATCGACTTCATATTCAAAGTCCATCAAATTTGTTCAGTCTAAATTACTGAATTGGGAATATATTAGCGTCTGGTACAATTCTTAAATGCACATAAATCTTTTTTAATTGTTTTCGTCTAAATCTAGTTGCAAGACTTTATTTCAATTAACAAATATCAGCTGATTCATGAAGAAATCTCGTATCTTTAAGAAATGTATGTGACTAAAGTTCAATGCTCATTGTATTAGTTAACAAAAATCGATACAACACTAATTGAATTGAATTGAGTTTAATAAGCAATATTACCCTAAATATGACTGAAATATATAGTATTTTAATTCTAAAAACAACCTTGCGTCAGGCTAAGTATGACATTACTTTCGTTGTGAATTTAGTAAGCAGAAGAACATGACATACATTATAATTTGACATACCATACGTATACAAAAGTACCGTTATTTTTCATCAGCTATCTGCTCTAACATGTTACCCAAACAGGATAAATGATCTTTCAACTTCTGGTTTTGTCATATCTGATGATCCAGAGAGATGCTAACAACTATTGATTTATTGATTATATGTCAGCATCAGCTGGTGATCCATCATTCTGGCATGACATCCAAAACAAATCTATATAATAGATATGTGCATAAATATTTATACTGCTTCCCGGGAGATTTAACCAGAAGTAAATACTTTACTAGTCAAATATCTTGAATCGTCAGTATTTCTTCTATAAAAATAGATTATTTGTAGTATATAGATACATTATTGTTATTGCACTTGTGTAAATCATTAAATAATTACCCTTCTTGAACACTTATCTATCTATTTTGTGATGCGGTAATCGTAGCTCTAACGATGTGTGAAATAAAAGAGATCAATTTGCATAACTATCATTATCGATCATTATACTTCATTGAATTTATTTTTAAAGAGAACAAACATTAAGAAACTTCATTAAATTTGTTTTTGTGCTTTTCCTGTAATTCGACGAATTTTAGAAATAATTATTAATAATTTATTTGAATAATTTATTCTTTCCTCAGTTCTTAGTTTCTAAAAATATTTAGAAGATACGGAAAGTAACTGTCAAAATTTTAAAAATAAATCGATAACAAAACAGTTAGAATGTGTTAATTACTGTTTTAAGAATTTCTGCAAAGATTATTACGTCATTATTTTATGGTATTATATTTTAAAATAATCTACTCACTATTCTGGCTACTCGTAAGTAATACATATAAATAAGGTATACATATTGTGGAAATTTCTATTTAGACATTCTATTAAACATATTTTTATTATTTAAAATTATTTATTATATGCAATGTGGCTATCTACATCAAATATGTCATAATTTTAAAATCAATAATATATCGTCATTTTAGAAAACTTTTAACAAAGTGTCAGGTATTCTCTTGGAAGTGGCACAGAATTATGAATATTAATTATATGTTGTGTGTTGTTTAATATAATAAATCAAAGAATACCAAATATAGCAAATACAACAAAAACTTTATAAATCGTTAAAAAACATTAAACAAAGAAGAAGTTTTCTATTTTCAAATCATCTATCTCATCTTCGCGCATTTATTCTCTCAGAATATATACGTAAGTGAATAGAGCTTTACATACCTGCAAAGTCATTTTTATTTTTAGACACATGACGCAAACATGGGATTCTTTCATCACGAAACATTAGTCACTCAGAAATACAACAGACATGCTCTCCATTCGGGTGGAGTAAACGCTAAAATTTCAAAAAAGTAATCCTGGTGTTATTTTCTGCGCAAGGAAAAGATGTAGATTATTTGTCTCTTCCTATCATACTAAGATGTGGGTATATACATATTTATAGCAGTGTGGATATATGCCTATTATATGTATATATATTAATAAGTAGTTAATTATTGACATGAGAAACATCCATTAATGCTTTTAAAACGCCTACAGAATAAAGAAGACGATGCGGTAGCTTAAAATGTTGCAGGCTTGAAATTCATTGCCGATATTTCTCCCAAAATATAATTTTTTGACTTACAAGAATTATAAATGATATAGTGTGCATGCATATATATATGAGAAATGATTAAATATCGAAATCATAATCAATTGTGCTTTTTTTCTTGGCCTTCTTCCTACTTATATAGCTAAATGAAATATTCTAGTGTTTAGTAAATAATTAATCACCCCCCCCCCCCATCCTATAATAGTGATATTATACTCTGCTATAATGTAAAATTGGGCTTAAGATTGCGTGCACGGTATATATTATAAGATGGGGGTTTCAAAAGGTTTGCTGATTCGTAAATTTCCGGGTTTTAAATTATACACAACATCCTCATACACATATGAAATACCTATGGTTCAGCAAAACTTCTGTTTAAGTTCACATTTTTACTAAAAATGAAATGTTTTGAAAGTGTAATAAAATAAGTTGCTTATAAGTGTATGTATTATATACTCTAATATATTGAATCTTTTGAGATAATATCTAAAGTGTTAAAGTGTTTCTAAAAGGAGTTAATTATTATGTATATACTTTGTAGTACTAAATAAACCAGTGTCTCGTGAATTGAATTTGTCCCTCAACCGAAGATAAGTACTTGATAATACGGAGTAAGTTTTAAGGCTTTTACAAAATTGAAAAAATTTTCAAATAGGAAACATTTTTTTAAAGCTATAATTATTTTAATTTCTTTATTTAATCGATATTAATATTTACATCCAAGTATTCGCTATAATATGCATTTAACGCTTTAACTTAAAAAGGTTGTAATGTAAATTATATTAAAAAAATGATTGAAATAAATGGAAGTGAATAGAACCCAATTATTAACACAAAGCGAAAGTCAACGTGCAATGTTCAGCGATATTTAAAAATATGACTATCAATTTATTGCTTTATAAATTAAGGCTTCATAGCTGTTAGTTTTTTAAGAATACCATTGTTCAATATTTATATATTTAAATATATGTGTCTGCTAAGCCAATTTAATATAGTCATCTCTATTAAAAAGCTATTTTCCAATACGTTTTTATAGCAAATTTTTTTACTAAAATGTGTTTTGTTTATTTTCGCATATTTCAGTGGTTTTATTGAATTTGTTGGCAATATATTTCAATTTTATATTCTAATTATCAAATAGAATTAAGCATTATACAACGAATTATATATAATGTGAAATAAAAATAAATTATTTCAAATTTTTCTGTATTATTTCGCATTTCACAACGTTTTTTATACGAAAAACAGAGATATTCATATTTTTCAATATTCAATATTACTACTTAAAGCTAAATGAAACATTTGCGTAATCTTCTAAAAAAAATCACAATTTATATATATACCTACAAGTTATAAACATGAAGCAGATGAGACTCGCCTGTTCAAAATTTGGAAAAATTCTACTTAGCCGAAATTAATTTCGTATCTTAAATTATATATTTACAAACAATTGAATAATCGATTTTCTTTCTGCGAAATACCAGGCGCATACAAAATGATGTAAAGATCAAATTATAGCTCCAAGTCATATGCGTGTCATTCAATTATAATTATACAATCTATAGGAAAACAGTTTTTAGATAATTGATTTAATGGGTCAGAATATGTAATTTATAGCTATTATTTTCAATTTTCTTAAACTGAAACTATTATTTGGAAAATATAACTGAATTTAGATAGATACTTCTTTAAATTAAAATCCTTGGGGAAATATTCCAGAATATATTTAACGTGACTAAATCAATACGACCATGAAAAATAAGTTATACAAATTTAACGGGATAAAATTATTTTTTTCATATTTAATTAAATTTTCTATATAGGATATATTCTGTAATTTGTAATTTACATATTTAATGTGATAAAGGACATACTAACAGCAAATAATAAAATATAAAATTATGTTTAAATTAAAGATTAAATTTGAATTCTGCAAGAATGCGTTTATATCAAAATTAAGTCATAAAAAGATTATGCAAAAATTATATAATTGGGTTTTTTTATAAACTAAAGTACAATATAAATTAATTAAATGTATCTTGCGATTATATTTAGTTTAATGTAATAAAAATTAAAATATCCGTTAATGTTATTGTTTTTCTTAAAACAAACTTTTTAAATTTACAGTTTGTCTAAATTCATTTAAACTATATTTTTAAAGCCATTTCTTCTTTTTGTTTGAAAATCAAATGAAAACTGCACATTAAAGTATAATCAGTTCAACATATATATGACAAAACAAAATTTGCTTTCATCGCCTTGAATTCAATAAGCAAACAAAAGCATTTGTATAACAATTTTAACACTCCTTCTTATATCACTAAAAATTATGAAAGATTCACACGAATTGGAACAAAAAAGCAATATTTACTAAATTAGAGAAAATTGACATGGAATAATCTTTTGTAAGATAAATGTACCTATTTTAATAAAGACATAAAGACATCCATCACTGCATGCGGACGTACACACGCCTATGCATAAACGAAGATTTAAACCCAAGCCTCCCCTGCTTTAAATAATTCTCCTTGTTCTCCTCTCTTCAAGGTGCAATATTTCTAAATAATGATGACTAATAAAAATTGTTACTTACAATATCGTCAACTCTCTCGGGTGAATTTAAGGAAGTTAGCACTGGCTTTAGGCTTATGTTCCCACCTCAATCCTCCCTTGTGCTATGGTTTCTTCGATGACAATGTATAATTGTAACTTCACTTTCCAAAACACAATATGCAGGATTCTTAAATGATAGTTTATATATAGAGATATATAGTAAGTAAAACAAAGTATGAAGCTGAGTGACATATATGTTTGTTTTCATGTATAGATAAGTATGATAAGTATATATATATATATATATCAAGACAGGCTTGCAAGACAGGCTTGATAATGGGCAAATAATATACCTGTGCGCCGGATAAGATTTGACACAATCACAATAAAATAATCGGTTTAAAATGTTGATTTTGGCGACGCATATTAATTAAGAAAGATTGGAAACAAATAGAAATAACGATTAATATGTTATACATATTGCATGTATTCATTTGGAAATGGATTTATTATATACACTATTATATACACACACATAGTCTGTCAATGTGGCTCATGTTATTCAAAATAAAAATGTAAAATTACAGACAGGTGAGTCAGACTGTTTCACTGAGTAAGTTCCTCTGTGTTCACCTAGGGGGTTACACCTTACGCCCTTTTCATTATGTATACATCTAAAATTATGGGTGGCGCCTATATTTCTCGTGCATAGAAAACACATGTTATTAAGTTGACTGTCTCTTCCCTAATTGTTCAAAATAATTTCATTTCTATTCTCAATTTTCTCTCATCTTCTAAATATAGGTATTATAGCTATATAGCGAGGAGTCGCTAGTGAGCGTCAAGTTTTCTTTTGCCTCGAGGCTGCGTGTAGACAAACGAAGTGTGCCGTGTTTGTTCATTAGGTACAGGGAGACAGGTAAATAATAAGAAAATGTTAAGAAATAGGGTGTGTTGTAGTTGATAATTAATAACAAAAACTTGGCTTGCCGTAAATTGAGGTGAGTCGAGTTAACGCTGAGTTGCGTTGCATTGTATTTGAGGTATTGCGTAATAGTTTGGGTAAATGTAGCTTAGATAGATATATAAACATCGAAAAGAGACGTTAATACAGATTGTAGATTGTCTTCAAAATAATTAGCCAAACTGTTCTTTATAAATAAGCGTAGATAATTTAACTTTATATATATTAGGGTTCATCAGTAGTTCTTAAATATAAGTATTATTATTTCCCGACGTTGGCCCATTATGTGAAGATATGCAAGGCGATTGCTTTTACCTTTTCATATGGTGGGTAGTCTTATGTATAGTATGTATATAGACAGGGACGTGTTCTATCTTTGTTGATAACTTTTCAGAAGCTTATTCACGACTGATTAGACACCGAGTTTTTAGCAAGTTAAGAAGAAGAAGCAGCAGTAAGCAGCAAGATAAAATGTAGAAGTTGACGAGGTTATATACTAGAAATTATTGTATGAGCATCTTCTTCATCATTTTCCCCCTTAAGGTAAGTTTACAGTTTCCGAGTTTATATGAAAGTTCAGGTGCATTATCGTGTACAAAAATCTTTAGAAGGAGGTGCTTGTTCGGCTTCTTGAAAAAGTAAGGATGGCAAATTTGTCAGATTTAGGATCTCTGCTCGAATAAGCCCACGCATAGGAATATCAGGGGGTTAACTGAAAAAGATGGTCTTCTTTTTGTGACATAAAAATTTATATAAGCCTTCGCTTTTATATTTTTTTTTTTTTCCTTTATGTATAAATATATATTATAGGATACTACAAGCAAGATGGTGCTATATTATGAACTAAAAACAAAGTGTATTTTTTTGTGGTTAACAGGCGAGATGTCTTTTTTCAAATAATTTCTTTAAAAATGGTAGATGGATATTATTTAATAATATGATAAAAACTGTTATTTTACTACGAAAAGAAATTGATATATGTACAAGAACAGTTTTTTTAGATATGGATTGATATAGTTATTGATTATTTATTAGATTTTGGATTTTAAATGATCAAATTTAATAATAATTTGAATTTATTGATTTGATTTAATTTATTTCAATTTGAATGTCTATTATTATTATTATTATTATTTATTTTAAAGATAAGTCCCGATATTACGTAACCTCTTGAATACATTATTAATTGTAGATATGCATCCATAATTTCCAAAGTTCAATTGAAATATTTCTTTCTAAAAATGGAACAAATTTATTAAAGATGATTTCAAAAGCATCACTTACAACAAACTAAATAATTATGAATTTATAATCAATATGGATATTATATATTATAACCAAATAGCAATAAAATATGAATACTAAGATATTCTAAATAAGACACAAACTGTATAACAATAAACTTTATATTTTAATAAAAAATAATTGAAAAAATCTTTAAGCATGAATTTATTATTTATACTTTACAACATTTATTTTATTGTCAATCTTAATGTAATTTTACGTCAATTCTACAGTAAATATTTCAATATTTTTATTCTGTTTTTAATTCTTTAATCAGCTTAGTTGTTTTTAAAAATATTGCAACAAAGGAATCGCTTTTTTCTATCTATATCCCCAATTTAACAAAATAATCAAATTTGCTGCAAAATTGCTGATTCTCCTATTATATGGACACATTACTTTTATTTTTTTATTAAACCGATTAATAAAACGGATTATATATAATTAAATGATTAAAATATTTACTTCAGTATTGACGTATGTCATTTAAAATTGCAAAGATATACTGTTAAAAATTCAATACTAGGCAGCATTTTATAGAATAAATGAATTGTTTGCCATTCTTTTAAACAAAGTATATATTTTTTATACGATTATTATATAAAAGAATTTTAAAAATGGTAAATTTATTCGTAAACTAATGAATTTAATTTCATAACTAATCTGACGAATACCTATTCTTCTCAATATTTCATCAAAATCATATTTTTTACTAAAATCTCAATTCGTTAATTTCTTGAATATATATCCATTTTCAATGTACGACAGTCGCATCTTTTGTATAATATGTATAAGTATAGCCAAATAAACGCGAAAAACATGTCCCCCATACAATTTCTTTCACATTTTGCAACCCTCTTTCATGTCCGATATCACTGACTATCTTTCAACATCACTCCAGGACGTATATATAATATATGTACATATACACACTATAATTCTGTCTTCGACATTTTTGAGTTGTGCTCAAAGCGACATGAATATACCTACCGACATATGACCCCCAAAGCAATTAGTCAACCCAGAAGGTCGCCTTCTAAGGAAACAGAGGGAGTGAACTCAACGGCAACTCAAATGTGATAAAAGAAACTCGTTACATAATGCGCGGTTGTCAAAAGTAATAATTTCATTCTTTTATAGACATCCATTCAGATTTTCATGTAACAATGTGGATTATAATAATAGTTGTCGTGTGTTGTCCATTACCAAGACCACGGCTTCGATAGTATAGAATTGTGATAGAGACCTTTAAATGAATATGATTCGTCCTCCACCTTTTGTTCCATGGAATGACTCCCTATAATTATAGTCTGTATATCTGCGTGCTATGCATGCAGCTCAGGTAGGTTATTGTCCATGCGGCCCCCAGTCTCGTGTTTTTACTCTGACTGACAAGGTCCCGGGCATGTTTAGATCTTTCTCGACTGAAGCCAATATTGCCATCCAGGTAAACGTGGTTGGGAGTCAGAAAAATAGAGAAGCAAAAAATGTAATTAGAGACTTCTGTCTATATACACATAGTCTGTGGAAAGAATGCCATCTGGGCTGTGATGTGATATCACGAAGATGAAGAGAATTGAGAATTAAAAGAATTAGACTCCCGGCACTTTATGTTTTAGAGAGAGGGAAGGAAGGAAGGAAAGAAGGAGGAATTAGATGCCCCGTCTTTGAGAACGGGACATATTTTCGGAGATAAGAACCTCTGACGAAGATGCCACTCAGTAGGTATATACTTCACTAAAAGAGAAGACGAAGGAAGAGATAAAGGTGGAACTGGTTTATGTATAATGAGGAAGAGCTACTACCTCAGATCTTCTCTCTATTACAGACCGCAAAGTCTGAGCCCAACATCCTCTCCTGCCGTCCGTGTATACTTATGTTCAGAGCTGATTAGACAGGTTGCGTCAGTCAGACTCATTAAAATAATGCTCACTTCCGAGTAGAGATTATTTCTTAATGAAATATAATCAGCCTCTTGATGTACCTTGTGCATCTTGTAATATTGTAATACTGTACATATATGTATGTATATCCTATAATTATCCCTAAGGAATGACTAAGAAACTTTGCCAAATTAATAATTTTTCATGTTCCAATTTGCGCCCATTTTAACCAAAATTATTTCCCCTAATTAGAGAGAGATTATTAACCGAATGTTTCGTAAATTATAATTTTCTCTGCATATCTGAAAATGGAACTATTATGTAGAATGTTACATCATTTTTTTATTGTAATTAATATTCTAAATATAAAAAAGGACTGCGCGTATTGCTAAATAAATTGCTTAAAAATGTGTTTCTTCTCAAAAAATGTATCGTATGGAATTTATTACTCTCGTTTGTTTAACTCCCCCCCTCTCTCCCGAATAAATGTCGGGTTATATGTATTTATCATATTTCATATATACTTTGATTTTTAACTGAACAAATAAAGCAAAATAAGCATCCCTGAGTTTTCCTAAAAAAGAGCTTAGCAACTTTTAAAGCTATATTTATTAACTATTGTGCAGACAAAAAAGTGGTCACACAATCATGCTCTAAAAATTCACACCTTTTTGTCAAAAAGTAGTATAAAACAGTTTTTTATAGCATTATTGATGAAATTGTGATTCTGATTAGCTTCATTAAATAAATCATGAAATACAACAGAAAATACAACAGAAAATAAATAGAAAAAAAATAATAAGCAACATCAAAATATTATTTTTTTAACTATTTCAAATAATCGTAACAATTATTCAATAGAATACGTTACAAATCATCTTTGTTTAACTGCAAGCGAAGTTTCATAACTCCACTGACTCTATTAAGAAGTTTAAAAGTAATATACATGGAAAGGGATCGGGTATGGAAGCGCAAAAATGCCCGGTATAAATCAGGCTACTATGTAAATCATTTATTTTGAAATGAACTAATCAATATCGCAGCTTTTCTCTATAAGTTGTGACATAATACAGTCGGATGACATTCCATTTAGGAATATTATACTGAGTCAAAATCATTCCTCAACTTACTCCTCTGCTCGATTCAAATATAGCTACAATATTAAATTACTCAACACTGTTAACATTGATAAAAAGCGTCGGAGAGCTGTTTTGAATTTTCTTTCGGGAGGCGAAAGGTGAGAATTGATAGAAAGAAATGAATTGCCAAAGACCACAAGATATGAGATGAAAATGTTGTTTCTTTTTGCACGAAAGGGGATTAATTATTCAGTCATGTATACACCGTAGTTTGCCTACCAACCATTCAGTGAGTATGGTTCATCGAGGCTGTACACTTGAGAACTCGAGAGGTTTGGACTCGTCCTGTGTACACACTCATGCACAGCTGATGAATCGAGAGGAGTGGAGAGGAGAGGAGAGGCGAGGAAGGGAGAGGAGGGACTAAAAAATTAAGACCAGCACCCTCTCAATTCCGAGCTTGAAAGGAAAACTTTCGAGTTATTTGATACTATGAACGAAGAGTCTGATATCCAGCGTTTCATTCTGTAATAGACGACCATGGGATATGAGTAAATGCAACGCTTTTAACGAAAACAAGTATGTATATGTCATCGATATATTATACTTTCTCTTATAAAAGAAAACATGGCAGAATGACTGAAAGAATGGAAAGAATGGATTGTTACCCTGAGAGTGGTAGTTGCTTCATAGCACAGCGTGTTTGCACACAATCTTGAGGTGGAGCTTCACACCCATATATAGGTATACATAGATTGCTTTCAGGGAAAGGTTTCTTTCCAAAGTTTTGAATGATTGTGTGCTGTGTAATTTTATCTCAAATATACTCACAAATATTCATATTGACATTGGAGTGACCTTAAGATTGGTTGACTTCTAAGAAATCTAAGAAATGTATCAGTAATGGAATTTTTGGTTTCATTTCAACAATGAATAATGCTTATAACTTTCACCATATGATTGATAATAAGTTAAACATTTCTATACTTCAACATAAAATGTAAAACATTATCATTTTGAATACTTGCTTTGTAACATTATATAAAAATTCAAATTTTAAGATAATTATTTTATTTCAATTATGTATGCATCGACTATATGAAAACATTAGTTAGCCTAGTTTTTAGTATTTTTAGCAGTATTTTTAAAATACTTTTTTGTACTTATGCGTAAATCACACAAATCATATCTTACCACATTACTACCATTTCAATTTTATGTAAGGCGTTTCCAAAATAAATGTTGATACCTTTTAAAAATTCAAATATGGATCATTTTTAATTTAAAAATAAATTATGTAATCGAATTGGTTGTTCATTAGAACGAAATTGACTAATGCTAAAATAAAAATAAAGTTTAGTATGTCAGTGTTTCAAAACTTCTCTCTTTCTAAGTAACCTTTATTCTAAAATATTTGTAACAATTCACAAACTTTAAATTACTTTCAAAGAGTATCTATTGCAAGAAATCTTAGGAATTCTATGAAACGTAACTTTGAAAAAACTTCCCATTATTGCAAAGCTGTAGAAACACTGGGTATATTTGTATTATAAAGCAAATATAAATCTATTTTTATGATAGTCACTATCTCATTACTTTTTTTAAAGGTGATGTCTGCATATACTGTGGTACTAAGAGCAGGGTTGTACATGTAACTAAAACATGTAATGATAACCCTGTAAAAGAATACGCGATTATGAAAACAAATATGCAACAATAACTCATTTTAAGATATTAATTTTATTTTTGTTATAAACTAACTACATTATTATAGAAAATTCAAAATTGTATAGGTATATATTTTAAATTAATCTGCCTTTTGCAGAATAAAGGACAATTATACTTGCTTATTATCTGTGACATTTTATTTAGTTGCAAATACTATATTGCTTTACACTTTGATATTTTTATTTATTTTATATTTTGGAAATCTGAATAACATTACCTGTCCCAACATATTACATAAATGTTATATACTATTTAATACTTTCCTAGTTTGTAAAAAGACTACTAATTACAGGTTTAGATTTTATTTAATAGCTTTAAATCATTGACATTCATAATAGACGAGTTAGTCAATTAACATGTAAAAACTATGTATATTATCAACAGATATATCCAGACTGGAGAATTACACCATTGCATTCACATATGCACATGCATACAGGGTGTGTCATAAGAATTCCTACGAGTTGGAGAAATGAACAAAACACAACAGTTTCAGAATTTCAATTTTACTGGAATAATTTAACTGAAGTATCAAGTTATTTATTATACCTCTTTTTAGCTAATTATGTAAAAAAAACAGTGAAATTTGAAACTCTAAAGGCATCTGTGGCCTCACAAGAATCTGTGGCAATATATGATATACAGCATGCGTATACAAATGCGTGAAATCATTGGATTCCAGGTTAATAATATGAAAAGGTGGTTTTTTGGGCGTGCACCTGCATATATTGAAGAGAGATTTACATCCATTATAAAATCCACTTTTAATGTCAAAGCTTGGAAAATAAGAAGGCGTATTGTAATTAATATTTGCAGATTTGTCAGCTGTTGTGTTTTGCAGTTCTCAGAAAACCTACTTTTCTGTGGTTTATATTCGCGCTTAATTCTCATCGTCACTGTGATATTATGTATGTATATATTTTGGTCAATATAACCGTAATATTCATCATCTATCTGGCATTCTTAATTTTTTCGCGTCACTTTTCCGTTTTAAATTTGAGCTGGAAGGAAAATCAGAACGTTATTATACAAAAAGTGGGATGGTGGGATTCACCGCGCAGATGATTTGACACCTGTATTTAGTTAGAGAGATCGAGAAAAAACTTACGCAGGCCTTAATATTTCGTGTCGCCACTCATTTCCTGACACGAAATTGAATCTTAAGGCATTTTGACACCTTTCAGATGCGCATATATAAGGAGACCCCATGATAACGAAATGGGGAGAAAGGGAACGGCTTGATGATATGTATAGATTCCTTTTTAAAAGCCAGGTTGAAATATGTTGGTATATAATGATGTTATATTCATTTTATAAATACCTATATGCATATAGCTTCTTTTGACTGCGCAGAATATTATGCAAGTTCATTTTTATCATTTTTTTTGTCTCTTTATCTTGAGTGAGGTTTAGGTATAAAATGTTCACACAAATCTCTAAATATATATTTTAGATGTGAATATATAGACAAGTTAACGTCTATGTTGTCGTATATAAAAAGTGGAGGCAGCAGAGCGACGTGTTAATTTTCTGAAGAAGAGAATTAAAAATGTAATATCAAATTGTACGTGAATGCGGCTGATAACATTTAATCTTTGAAGTCAATTTGTTTTGCATTTTAGAATTTTTAATAAATAACTTATTTTTTTGTAAAACACAATGCAGCTTGATGGAAAAACTCGGAATGTAATTCTAGTTTAGTGATTTTATATGTATAGACAAGCAGAATTTGTTTCGGTAATTTAATGTTTTTTTTAATTTCATCAAATTTGCTTTATTAAAATTTAATTCATTATAACTTAGATACTTTGCAGAAACAATATCAAATATTACATTTAAATATATGCGCGATACTTATTTTGATAATTTGTATTATTATATTTAACCACAATATCTGTAAAAATACAGTGAAGGGGGATGCTTGTTTATAATAATTCTTACAAAAAAAATATTTTTAATCAATCCAATTTATAAAGGCTTCATTAAAATATACAGAACGGTCTTTGTAATGCTTTATATCAATGTGTGTTTTACGATTTTTTTATACCAGACGTGTCTATCAAAGAATTTTGTGTACGTCAAAAATAATTTGTCCAGTTTCCTAATTAACAGATATATTCATTCAATAATATTCCACAAAAGAATCAACAAAAAGCATGTGTATCAATTAGGTTTTCATCGTCTCTTATCTCGGGACCATATCGCAACCCAAACTGAGGATAGACAACATGTCAATAGAATACTGACGTATTCCCAACATTGATAAAGTGTTTTGATAAAAGAGATATGTATATCCACCACTAATATGATATACCTACTTTTTACACCCAATCATTCACTGATTTACAACGCACATGATTACGTAATATAATGGGATTGATATGTTTAAGTTAGTATTAGTAGTAACACAATGAGTCTACATTGTTGAAACATGAGTCTAATAGCCCGTAAAATTGAGAACAACTATATATGATATCTAAGTGCTCTTTAAAAGCTAGCCCTCTTGGTATAAAATTTAATTCCAAAACTAACTTCCATTAAGCTGAGAAGGAGATTATATATTGGTAATGTAATATACCTTTTTAATGGACAGGCTGGGTTGCAATTTTAAAATTGCACAAATGTTACTTTTGTATGTTTTTAATAAAATGAGTGTTACGCAACATAGAATATATATATATAATATGTGTGTGAGTGTGAGTGTGACTGTTGTTGTATTTTAATGTCCCCAGTGTATTGTGGTCACAGCTGAATTTAGCAGTATTATGGGTGGAGTTTGAATCCTACTTTGAAATCGAATTCCCTCCATAATAGGAGAGACAGAAAAGAGAGAAGAGAGGAAGGAAGGAGGAACGGAATATGACTGGCCGTCACATTGTTTAAAGCGACTCTTCTGTGAAGCCTTTTCATTATCCGTTCATTATCAAGACCTGTCAAAACTTAAATTTCAAATATATACCTAGGTACCTCGATGTTGAAGTTCCACATATATACGAAGTATCTATGCATATTATATGTACACCGTGATATGTACCAACTCGTTTTTGGGGGATTTTGGATTATACGAAAGCCCTTCAAATTCAGATTTTTCGTTTAGAAGTTGAGTCCCACCCTGAAGACTAAAAAAACAGCTATTATATAATAATAGCAGCTGTTGAAGATAATTTAGGTATAATATGTATGCATATTTATATAAAATACCATAAAAGAAATACCTATATATGTAGATATATACCTTTTTATATAGGCTATAATGAAGAATATTTACTCGCAAGTCTGTAAATATATACGTATGCGCCCATTCGTTTGGTTGATAAAAATGCTTTGTGCGATAAATATTTTGGTAATGAGAACACTGATATAGTTTCAGATTGACAGTTGAGCTAATTTGCAAATAAAAGACCATTGTAGAATGCGCAAAAAACTGAGTGCCATAATATGCATAAATATGCACAACAACTTATTGGCAATATTATAATATGGGTATTCATTGTACTAATTAGCATATATATATTTTAAGAACGTTTAGAATAATTAGTAGTTATTTAAATGCAATAACGAGCAAACGGTATCTAATAATATCCGTATATAATAACTAAATAAATTACATAAATATAAAGTTATAAAATTAAAAATAGATGAAAAATTTATGTCAATGATTTTAACAAAATGAATTAACTGACAAGTTATTATTAAGTTGAAAACAATACTATTCATTAAGTGGTTACGTTAGGACAAAAAGGAAAAGCTAAATGAATATGTACGATTGTTCAAAAATAATGACTACAAATCTTCTTTTTTTGGTTAAATGCTGCCTTATAGATTTGTAGGATTCTTAACTACACAACTGGTCATTTATTTTCTTCTCAATTTTAATGACACGTATATTCTGCAGCAATCATTTCGATCTTCGGAGTTATATGAATTCCATTCTTTAATCAGTTTAGCCGTTTTAAGATAATTTTTGGAACAATTAAGTTACTATTTTCTAGTTTCTAGTTTCACTCAATAAAACAAAATAAATCAAAACATTAAATATATACATTTATACATGCATCGAACAATTTGTTTGAAGTATAAGGTAATCGATATAATGAGTATAAATAACAGCTTTACCGATTAAAAAGAAATTACGTAATTTAAAAGTAATAAAATGTTTACTACAGATTAGTTGTAAGTCAATAAAATAATAACATTTAGAACATATCAGTACAACTATTTAGTTAAAAATCCTATATTATATGCAGCATTTCTTAAATGGAAAATGTACAATTTTGACGATTATAGCGATAACATTTATAAATAATAAAAACAGCAAAAGATTTTGTGATGCAAAATGTTTCCATAATTTTATTCCAAACAGCTTTACAATTGACAAAATAATTTAAAAAAATTAATAGTAATGAGACACAGAAAATAGTTTTTTACTAAAAAGCTACACTATATTACAATATTATATTTAGACATGATATATTAAAATTGCATAATAATTTTTAAGTAATGTCTGAGCCAATGTTGTTATCTTGAATAGAATTAAAATCTTAATTCAACAATTTTGCTTTAATATTGATATTTTACAAATGTAAAGTTTATGCAAAATCGTATCTAACAAATTTAAATTTATTCAGAAAATGCAATATAATATCAATTTTCCTTATTTTAAAAAAGATTCCAGAATACAGGGAGTCTGCAAATGTTGCAGAATATTTAGCGGAGTACTAATCTTACATATTTTAGTCCTTACTACGGTATTCCTACTATTACTATATTGCTTTAACTGCTTTTTAAGCATCGGTAACGCCTCCTAAATAAACTACACACATATAATATGGTTTAATTGTGACCTTTCCTGTAAAGAATATTAGGTACAAGTGCTGCCTCGTCTCAACTGCGCTTTTGAACAGCATAAATGGTACCTATGTACATATTGAAGTTTTTTTCGGATATATGCTACAAAATAAAAGGACCATAAACCCATGTGTACTTTGAAGATCAACAAGTCATTCGTCAAACCGATAAAAGAGAAATAAATTCACCCCAAAAATCTTCAAAGTGGATAGCCGGTATTACTATAAATTAATTTCTCTGATCCTTATTAGTACTGCCTGAATTCACAGAAATTGACATTTAAGAGATTGTCTGGTATATATTATATAACATACATAGTGTATATAATTAATGTAAAAAGGGGGTTTATGGAGTATACTATGTGTTAATTTGGAGATATTAATTATATACTGTGAAGTATTTTACTAACATATCAAATAAATGATCAGGCAAAAATGTTATAATGCCAACAGAGTTTTGAAACTTGGATTTCTTTCAAATTTCTTTCAAAGTAACTTTCAAATAATTAGAGTACAGGCGTTGTAAGAAATTTGAAATTTGTTTCCATAAGTGTAAGAATTGTAGCAAATTGTAACAAGGAAATTATGAAAAATATATAAAATTATTCGACAATACAAAATATTGAAGATAACAGAGAAATATAATTTCTTCAAAATATGAAAATTTCCAAAACATTAGAAGAGTCTCAATTTATATACTGAACAAAATCGATTAGAAATTCATTTTAAAAGGCTGAATCATTTAAAATAAACTTTGAGCGCATTTAAATCTCTCAATTGATTTTGTGCAATAAAGTAAATTCTATAATTTAATACTAAATCGATGCATTGCTTCTAAAAGATAAAATAAATTTTAATCAAGTAAAACTGAAATATTTATTTAAAACACACGCAACGATTTTATAACGCATACATATATATATTCAAAGATGATTTCGGGTAAACATGAATATACCACAATATTCTTTGGAATGTGCATTCTTATATAAATATATGTTATTGGCGATAAATTTAGAAAAAATACGATAATAAGCAGAAATTCATAAAATAGGCATCTGTGGTTTGGTTTAATTTTTCTGAATCTGTTTTATAATTGAAAAAAATTTCTGATTATCGTCTGGAAAAGAGTTCACATTATTGATCAAAGAAGAAGAGTTACTGCAATGATATACTATCGCACATGTTATTGCATATTTTTACATCCATAAAGAAATAGATTTGTGAGGTACAGTTGACATAATGTTATTCTTGTCTTAAAGATGACGCAGTCGAAATAATATAATAATTACTATTTCACTATTAAAGAATGTATCCTTATAGGTGTCTGCTAGAGAAACAAATTTTCGAATCCAATTCATCGAAATATCTCGCTATAGTTTAGACGGGACATTTTTCCCTATCGATATCGTAAATTCAACCTTTAATTTAATCAATATCACTATTGCTTTGCGGATATTTATAAGATTTCTCTAAGCCTGGTTCACAGATCTCCTTCAGTTGGTTCAGCATCTTGGTGCCCATACGCAAACGAAAGACAGACTTTAATTTAGCTTTATCACTGCATCTCACATCCAGTAAGATCGATTTTTATTAATCAAATAGTAGCTTGTGAATCGCTAAAAGGATAGAAAGGCACTGATTGGTTGAAGACTGCAATTACTGCGCAAACCAAATCGAATACTAACCGTGTTCAACTGTATGTTCATCTACAATACTATTATAACCAACTGTAGTGCAACTACAATACTATTTTAACCAACTGTAGTGCCACTACAGTACTATTTTAACCAACTGTAGTGCAACTACAATACTAATTCATCCTTTAACCAACTGTTGTGCAACTAAAATACTATTTTAACCAACTGTTGTGCAACTACAATACTATTTTAACCAACTGTAGTGCAACTACACTACTATTTTAACCAACTGTAGTGCAACTACAGTACTATTTTAACCAACTGTAGTGCAATTACAGTACTATTTTAATCAACTGTAGTGCAACTACCATACTATTTTAACCAACTGTAGTGCAAATACAATACTATTTTAACGAACTGTAGTGCAACTACAGTACTATTTTAACCAACTGTAGTGCAATTACAGTACTATATTAACCAACTGTAGTGCAACTACAGTACTATTTTAACCAACTGTAGTGCAACTACAATACTATTTTAACCAACTGTTATGCAACTACAGTACTATTTTAACCCACTGTAGTGCAACTACAGTACTATTTTAACCAACTGTAGTGTAACTACAGTACTATTTTAACCAACGGTAGTGCAACTACAGTACTATTTTAACCCACTGTAGTGCAACTACAATACTATTTTAACCAACTGTAGTGCAACTACAGTACTATTTTAACCAACTGTAGTGCAACTACAGTACTATTTTAACCAACTGTAGTGCAACTACAATACTATTTTAACCAACTGTT
>JAYRBW010079362.1:0-24004 GCA_036023295.1 Invenusta paracnida | reverse complement strand
TTGCCATTTATTAATACAGGATAGATAGCATTTGGTGCCATCGTACTATTAGCGATGTGTAGGCAATGTCCCTTCTAAATAACCTAACCCTAACGCTACGTCTATTTCTATGATTAAAATATATTGTAAAATAAAAAATAATTTAACAAAAAACCCATTAAAAAAATACATAAAAAATTAAAAAAAAAGTGAAAATAATTTAATGCAGGAAACTTGGAGATAACCCTTTTATTAATAATAATATAATCCCTATAATTAATTATGATATTAAATAAATAATTTAATAATAATGAATTGCTAACCATCCTGCAGTGCTAAAGTAAATGAGTGCCTAGAAATATATAAACAATTATATATATACAAACAAATAAAAAGTACAAAAATAACAAGAACTAAACATGTATATTCAACAAAATATTTGTAAATACTAAGTAAATACATTGTTGGATTTTTAAAATAAAAGTATAACATATATATGTAAATATTTATCATAATCAATCAGAGGATAAAACTGTAATCAATTTAACATTAGTATTTTAGAAGCTTTTAAAAATATATTTATTAAGTAAAAATTGGATGATTTCAAATGAATTTGCCGAATTCGCAATATGTTTGTTACTACGGTAAAAGTTATCTCTCATATTTTAAAGGGATGAGGTTTAAAATTTTTAAAGGAGATTTTTTAAATAATGCAATCAATTTTTTGTCGCTCTTTTAAAAGTGGGGCATCAAACTAAAATATATATTTTTAAAGCAAATCGATGTAGACTACAAATTATAAATAAATCAGTAAACAAATTACATAAACGAAAAAAGTATATATTATTCAAGCAACAAATTGTATATAAAACTCAAACTAACCGCATTTGATTGAGAAATAAAGTTCTTTTGATTGTAGCATTATATGAACCTCTTTTATATAAGTATGCATGATATATGTCATTTCTGTAGCTACATTTCAGATTCTTATCATGAAGAACTTTGTGGGCATGATAACATAAGATTACTTATAAAGAAATCTAGCATCAATTTCAGCAATATACCATTTTATCAAAAGTATTTTGTAACATTTTCCCATAATTTGTTTTTCTATTTCTATGAAAATATTTTGTTATATTTTGAAATGAAAATGTTATCATCAATTCGTAACAAAAAAAAGTTTTCATTATCAAATATATCACTTGTACAGAATCTTTTAAGAAAAATATCCTTGTTGTTAGGCATGAAATTAGTTAACCAATCATGATTATAATTTAACAAATCAGTAATACAAATTTAAATATATATTTAATTAAATAATAACTGTCTGAACTGATTTATAAATGTTTTTTGTTTTGCTCTTAAAATTGTCTAAAATATAATTAATGTACTTATATAAAAATTGCTTTGTGAGCCTCTTTTGGTTGTCCAAATTATTTTTTCAGCTCTTTCATTGTTCATAACGTCATCCCACCGGAATTAATTTTTTCTGTCAATTGCTCCCAAAGATTTCTTTTCTTTCGTATTGAGTGTATCTACATCTGATTGTTTACATTCGATTATATTTTTGTACACGGCCCTACTAAATTTCTTACTAACGTTCTCTCATAATCAGTGAAAATTTATCTTTTTGACATTATACTTTAGGAAATTTAAATAAAGTGAAAAATAGGACTACCCATAAAAAAATACACCATCGACCCGAGCTCGGGACGATATATGACTTGGTCGTTTTTTTTCGGAAAATTAATATGTGTAAAAGTGCCTGCTTCAACATGTCACCTAGTTAAAATTTTCCTTTTTCACTTATATGTACTATTAATTTGTAAAAAACCACTATCGGACGGTTATCGGAAATCCAAAATGTAAACGCTACGATGCCTCTTTTTTTGACGGGTAATAATAAAACTGCTGATGATTTTGAAAGACCGCCATCTCAATCTGCGAATTTTTAAAATATATTAAGGATATGATGGAGCGGCCAATATGTCTGTTAGTATAAATGGAGTTCAAGGAATAATCCTCAAAGAATGCCTATAACTGCTATATATGTTCATTGTAATTCTCATATTCTCAATCTGGTCATTGTTAAAGCCTGCAGTCTACGAATCATTGCTAACATAGCTGATAATGTAACAGAAGCTGCAAACCTTTTCAATCATTCTCTTCTCCGAAGCGACAAAGATTTCTGGAAAGAGTTATCGAAAAAATCCAAGGTGGAAAATAAACTAAACTAAAGGACCTTTGCCGAACCCGTTGGATACAGCGCATATGAAATATTCACTCAACTCTACACAACTATCATACAAACATTGGAGTTCATATCTGGTGCCGCAGATCCCAAAGAGCAATATGGAGAATGGTAATGGAATACAGAAACAAAAGTGAAAGTTGTGGTCTTTTACATGCTCTCTCTTCATTCGAATTAATCAATGCAATTATTTGTGTATCAAATACAATGGCCACAATCAAACAAATCAGCGTTAAACTCAGCATACTCAATGATCGGATCTGTCAAAATGGAAATTCAAGAGATGCGCAATGATGTAGATGCAACCTTCAAATCCATATTCAAGGAGGCGACAGAAAAGGCAGCTCTATTAAATGTGCAACCTTCGGTTCCAAGGATAGCTGCTCGTCAAATAAATTGCAACAATGTGCCGAACAATGCGCAAGAGGAGTACTTCCTAAAAGTATTTTATCTTCCGTTCTTTGATCATCTCCTGATGGAAATGAATAACAGATAATTTATATTTAAAATGATAAACTTATAATTAATATTTTGTCTAAAATGTATCTATGAAGCGAATATTATGTTTGGAAAAATATAAAATTCAATATTTATTGTCAATTGAATGAATACATAGATTACATATAAAAAAATACAACACAACATGATATAAACTTTATTTGAAGTTTGAAACTCTTTTTATATGGTTATATATTATGTTTATAAAATTGACTCAATTTATGTTCAAATACATATTTTCACATGTTCATAAAAATTAACATGAATAGTGTGCTTAAACTGTTCACTGATTATAGAAGTTACAAAAATATACATTCACACTTTTAGTTTCGGTCCACTTCAAGAGAAGATGAGTGGGTTTTTCGGGCTTGTACCAAGCGAAGCCAACAACCATGATTGTGTCAGCATCCAACAAGTGTCACAATTTTACTCTACCGATCTACAAAATCCAGATCAAATCCCTCATGAGTACACCCGAGGGCAACGCAAATTGTCTGATATTCAATCTCCACCAGAATGTCTTAGTGATACATTGAAGGTATTCTTAATCCTATTCAAAATTAGCCTTGTAATCTATTATTGCCAAAAATGACTAAAAATGGTTTAGCTGAAACATAAAATGAATAATAAAAATAGCATTTCTTTTGTGTAATAACCAGGGCTGTAATAACTATCATATTTTATTGTTTAATTTAGTTAAAATGCACAAATAATGTGCAGTTACCGATCCAGTGGGTGGTTAGCCACCCCCCTTTGTTATCAAAGTTACACTATATAGATACAATTATCCTTTTTGCAAAGTTAAACTAAATACAATGACCCTCTTCCAGTCTATAGCCATTCCCCTTTTTTTAAATCCTCGATTCGCCACTGAATGTGATTGATAATCTAAAAATTTAGAATCATGATATTAAAAGATAATATTATTTCAAACACCAAAGTTTACAGAAAGAAAGAAACATGTTCATTATAGGCTTTTTTCAATACACTTTGTTTTTCAGGAATGTGACGCTGACTTTTTCCCCAATCTCCATTGTCTATTGAGGATTGCCTGTACAGTGCCTGTAACATCAGCCGAGAATGAATGCAATAATAGTGTATTGAAGAGTCTGAAGTCATACATACTTAAGATCTACTATGGCAAATGACAGGCTATCTGCTCTCGCTCTGATAAAAATCCACCGCGAGAAGAAAGTGGATGTGGGCCAAGTTGTGAATGCCTTCTCAGTGAGAAACCCAAGAAGAATGTGTCGTAAAACTCTTTTTAACTGATATATCAGTACAATCTCGTAAATTTGGACATTTTTAAAGTATGAAGGTTTTACTTTATATCTACACTTGACTAATAATTGTAAAATAATTTGTTTATAAATTTATGTAGAATGGTTATAATTGTGATATATTGTATACGAGTCCGATCCTATTATGTAATCATGTGGCCAATTCATCTATGGTGCCTAATCATAATATATATTGTACGATATAGCACTTACACACTTACTTTGGTCTAAAATCCCAAAATTTTTCTTCGCAAGCTCGGGTTTATAGGCTTGCTCCGCAGGCCGCTCGCCATGAAAACCCAAATATTGTAGGGGGCGGTAATTTTAACAAAAAAATAACACCCCTTTAGAATATCCTGTATCCACTCCTAAATTACTCCATGCTTCAAATTATAATATTTTCGATGAATAGTTATAAACGCAATAACGACAGCGTCGTAAAAGTGAAAGTGTCAAATATATTCTTAGCATTAAGTGACCGCAGTTGTTTTAAATAATCATAAAAAGGAAACCAAATATATCAGAATATTATGGGTACATGATTATAGCGACATTTTATGTATTCATCATCGGGAATAGTAAATTTATATTAAAATATACAGGCATTTATATATTTAGAGGTAATAAATCGTGATTAGATACAATTATCATTACAGATAGACATAGATATATACGTATAGGTATATACATATATACATACCTACATATATTAATGAATGAAATCCATCCTCAACCAAGCAATCATTAGAAAATTATGGCAATTAATTTGTCTTGCAAATGTTTTAATTGTACTCACTTAATTTATGTCCACCAACTGTAATGATAATTGTAATCACTATTTGTTACCTCTAAATATACATAATGTATTCTTATATAATTTGATATTAAATTTACTTAGCATTAATTACTAGAGCTGCTAGAATGTTTATAATTCAAGCTTATCGCGCCGCCCGTGTTCTTGGTTTAAAGTATTAAGTTTCAGTTATGTCCGTTGTATTAGATATAAGTGGTGCATGTCTACAATTTTTACGAAAACTATGAGATAACTATCTAGACAGGCAAACAATTTAGATATACACGGATTAGCACCATTATATAGGTAAGAACATATTTTGTTTGTATTTCTCAACTCAGTAATTGTATATATCTGCACTTGTTAAAAGTAATCCGATGTTTACTTACAATTGTTTTTGTAGGATTTTCTATTTACACTACTGGCCGATGTTATTTAGATTACATTCACATAATTCAACATGTGCAATATTAATTCCTATATGTATACTATATTTGGTACAATTATCCCTTTATTATTCTCACAGATATAAAATAAAAATCTATGTCAACATATATAAATCTGCTTAAATTATTTTTTCCACAGTCATACGCTCGATGTTGAAACATATATGAGACTTAACCAGATAAAAAGTCATGCGCATGTCGATTACACTATTTTAAAGGTTAGTCCAAATGCATCGCATATACGTATTTCCTATCTACGTGCGA
The DNA here is from genome assembly GCA_036023295.1 of Invenusta paracnida. Classification (NCBI taxonomy): domain Eukaryota; kingdom Metazoa; phylum Platyhelminthes; order Proseriata; family Coelogynoporidae; genus Invenusta; species Invenusta paracnida. The sequence goes on along the minus strand of JAYRBW010079362.1, from coordinate 18,493 downwards.
GCTTTTCCAAGTTGTGAACATATTTTAGTAAACTTGTTTTCCCCCATTTATGATTCTTTTCTATTGAAAGCTATTCTTTTCGTATATCAATAATTACTGTGTAGTTAATTTAAATACATGCACCTATATGTATTAAGCAGTAATATCACCATAGAATGTAATATTATCTATGAGCTTCTTTCTAAAGTAAATCAATCAATTATACAGTCAAGGAATAGTCCATAATTAATACATAGTCCAAATAATAATACAGCTACTTATAGAAAAAACAACTAGGTACATAGGACAATGGTGCAATTTATCACATACCTATACTCATATTTAGTTTTAGAAACGATTCACAATAATCGGTGAAGACATTGGCTTTGATATACATATAATGATACTATAAATCAATCCATGTTTATCTGAATAATTGACCTGTCTGAATAGTTACTCCGACTAGTTACTCCAAATAAAAATGTTTTTCTTCTAGTCTAGAATTTTGTCTCAGGGCAGGGAAGCTATTAATCCATTCAACTTATATTATTATGCACCTGTGATTATTCAATAGTCACTCAAATATATATTTACATTTGTTAGCCACTATAAAAGAGGTTTCACTCTGTAACTATACTGCTTGAAGCTATTATATATGTGTATCACATGTATTATATATGTATGTGTACATATAATGAGAATAACTATTTCCTTCTTCAAAATAGGGAGGAATATGAACATAGCCCGATATGGTAACCGATAACGTAAAGTAGGTTAGACGATTTTTGACAGTAATGTTCGAACGTGTTACTGTCAAAAATGATCAATCTACTTTTTAGAAGTGAACGAGGTATTTAATAAATACTAATCTGATTTCAGAAAAGGGTATAGACGAACCATGAATAGCCAAAGCATCAGTATCCTCATTGACGTCAGTAACGCTTACGATAATTTCTGACGCATGGGGCTATATAAAAAGCTATTCGATGCTAAAGTCTCGGTGTGCATGATCTCCTGGATCAAGGAAGTACTTATACTAACAAATTGGCTAAAACCAAAATCGGCAAACAACGCAGAAAATAAGTCCCTATGCAAGAATAACTACCTCAAGGATCCGTCCTGGCACCTGTTCTATGGATTGTTTTAAACATTAACGATATAGACACACGTACGGACTAACTCAAAATAACATCGTTCCCCTTAGCTACTGTCGTTTTGGGCAAAACCATCAAGGAATCTGAAAGAAATGGAAAGTCACTAACAGACCAAACAAAATTTGCCAAATGTTTTCAACCCTGGATTACAAAGAAGTAAACGAAAAAGCAAAAGAAGATCTACTATTTTCATTTTATCTTATTCATTTTATTTGTTATATCACGCTTTTATTTATTAAATCACTTCGCATATTAATACTTAATTTTGACCTTTTTTTAATTATGTGTTTTGATATATTTCGTTATACAAAAATATTTGTTACTTTATAGCAAGAAGGTACCTATTGTAGTAATAATTTTAGTTGTAGTTTCGTTAGAATTTATTAAGTTTAACGTAAGATTGTATCTTTTCAAAGAGTTAAATTCATGGATAATATGTATACAATTTTGTTGTACTGTCCAGTATACAAAGTCAGTAAAAGAAAAATAGTCAATAATATTGTTTTATATATTTATATATTCAATCTTAAACATATTAATCGCAACTTGTGATTATCCTCTGGAACAGTCACTTGATGGATCATTTACAGGAAAAGTCACACACATACACGTAATAATATTCTGTATCTATATATATTTTCCTTCAGCAAAATAATTCAGTCGTCGAACATTTTTTAGATACAAATAATATATGTATGCAATGTTGTAGAACCTTCGCAACAGGCATGTTTATTGTATTTCCCGAGAAGCCCGGTATATTGGCATATATTTAATATTTGATGTATGCAATGATACTGGTTTTGTCTAGAAATATAATATGTATAAAGTATTAGGTGGCATATGTATAATATTAATTACTATGTATAGACTAGTAGTTATAGTTGTCTAGCCGAGTCGAACAAAAGATGCCCGCTTCGTCATCGACTCGTCACCACCACTGCGTCCCAGTCGGACAAATGACGCCCGCTTTCCGAGACGAACGAAAGACGCCCGCTTTCCGAGACGGACAAAGGAAGCCCGCTTTTCTGCATCAGAGCGTCCCAGTCGCACGAATGAAGCGCGTTTCCCAAGACGGACAAAGGACGCACGCTTAGCGGCACCATTTCTACCGAGGCGGACGAATGAGGCGCGTTTGTCCAGTTGGTCGTCAAGGGCTGCACAGTCGGCCTCGCATTTCTCTGTGGAATCACCGTCGTCAAGGCAACTACGCAGACAGTCGGCGGCGTCATCATCCGAGGCTTGGCATGTGATCACGAGCAGAGAGATTAGTCCGAAGAGGAGGAAGTGAAGAGTTGAGTTTGAGGGCTGCCTGTTATTGAGTGGAGAAATTACCGAGAGATTTCTTTATATGAAAATTACGATATAATTGTTAAAATGTGTCACTTTTATAATGTATTATTTTAAATAGTTATCTTGGAGGTAAACATTGATATTTAATTATCTTGGAGTAATAAATAAGTATATTACTAATAAGGTCTGCAAACACATTTTAACTAATTCACAAATGATATCATTATCTAAGATTAAAATCTTAATTTTTCAGCTGATCGTAAATATGGCATATGCTAAGAAATATAAATTACTGAATGTATTCATTCGCATTTTATATTTTGAAACTATTGAACTATAAACTATACCTATAAATATAATTGGACTGCTATACATTTCGTAGTTTTTGTTATTTTTTACTGCTATACATCTACGTTTTGTTATTTAAAAGTGTTTTAATGTTTATATCTATATATTTTTCTTTTCAAAATACATGGAATAAATGTATCATATTGTAACACCTAAACCATGACTTAAATGGATTAGTAAACATCAAATTATAAAAACAATTAATAGTATATTCTTTTAAGTATCAATGAAAATATTATTGTTATATAAAATTATAGTTGAATATTTCTTTATTTTTAATGAGAAAACTTTGAGCTATTTATGTCTGATATAATGAACTACGAAAGTCATGTAGCCTACCTTATTTATAGGTTAGAGATGATTACACGAATAATATAGAAATATTAAATGAAAAAGGGTTATTATTAATGTTAACTATATGTGGCTATCAAGTTACAAGATCCTGTCGAGTTTGTTTGTTCTCTTTTCAGGCATCGCACTCATTGCTTAATTATTTATTACCAAATATGTACAGTATTACACAATTTCAAAATATATTTGCCCCCATTTTTACATTATAGTAAACGAGCTGATGCGCAGATGTTGAGGTAGAAATATTTGTTATCACGGATAAAAATTCATTATTACCATTAGTATACTCGCAATTGAACTTCTTGATTTGTGAAAGACGCATATGTTGTAGTAATTTGATGTCATTTGACGAAAAAGTCAAATTATTGCTATATATGTATATTAAAAATAAATACAAATTATCTTCATTAACGTTTTGCTATTTGCACTCTTTTTAGTCATATTAAGTTGAAAAGGAATATTCGTATAATCTAGTACATATCAATATTGTTTACATGTAATATATGACCAATATTATTTAGGAGCGTTTTAGCAATATATTATTATTGTACAATTAAATGTATTTAATTTATAGTTTACAGAAAGTATATTGAACGAAGCATACAAATAATTGAAAGACACAGGTCAAATGGTGATATTTTACCAATAAATCTTTATTTTGATAAATATTTTCACAAATTTTATATTTAATGATTAAAAAAATTATAACTATACAGTTGACACTATTTAAATTATTATTGATAGGTATATAGGATTGCATTTTGCATTTGCGCTTTAATATTTTAATTTTATGGGCTTCAAGTTTCAATTAAATTTAATAAAAGTTGTTTTAATATTTACATCTTCAAGGAACTTCTTTAAAAATACATTGACATATTTCGTTAAAGTAAATTTTAAATGTCAATCATTGCATTCATATAGTCATCATTGAATACGCATAAAAGCTTAAAATATCATAGAAAATATTTTAATCTTATAAAGATCTAAAGTGTAAAATGACCGAAGTCTTGTAAAATCATATATTAACTATGTAGCTTTATATCTATGTTCAATTCAAATTGTAGAATTTATTAAAAGTCCATCCAGGCTTTATATAAAATATGCTATATTAAATGTCATGAAATTATCTAGATGTATTCTTATAAAAATAGATTCACATAAATGTAATAATACTTTATTATCCTGATTTGTACAGTACCATATAAATTGTATTAAATCGCAAATAGAAGTATTATTAGTAATTTAACTTAACGTTGAATATTCATAAATTTTTATTCAACTTCATTTAACTTAAAAATTTGATCAAATTAGCTATTGAATGACTTTATAATATTGATAGGGTGTGTATATTATGCTTTTTGTTACAAAGTAATGTATATGTATATAAATTACTTACATTTCGCTTGAATATAACCGGAGTCCTTTTCAACCTGAAAATAGAAGAACAATATGTTGCGAAGTATATAAACAATTTAATTTACAATGTTAAAAATGTAATTAAAAACTTTTGCTTTTATAGTTTATTTATTATGGAAGTGTTTCACTATAAACTCAATTAATAATAAACATCAAAGCACATGATTTCATCACGCATCGCACACCTGTCTAAATATACACTTATGTTAAGGAGGCTTTCTATGTGATACATAACGGACGCATCTTAGTAGAAGTATAGTTGGAAATTAAGCGGATTAGAGCCAAAATACATGTGGAAGATATTGATGTCTATAACTAAAAAAACATTTGAACAGTATTTGCTACACAACTATACACTTTATTGAATACATATTTAGGAAACAATTTATTTCATGGTTGTTTTTTACTTACCAGAGGCTTAGTCTGATCGACGATGAAGAATATACGAATACGTTTTCATTTTCATTCGGTAAATTTTTCCATAGTTTATAAATATAAATTTAGTACTTATCATTTATGAAAATTGATGGGAATATTATGGAAATAAATCGGATTATAATCGAAATACATGTGGAAGACATTGATAGTTTTATATATATCTACTGAAGCAACATTTGATAAATGTGTGCTACAAAACTATATACTATATTAAATAAATATTTCGTAAACAATTTATTTTATGATTGTTTTATACCTACCAGAGCTAGTCTGGTCGACGAAGAAGAATAAATTTAAATTAGTTAAATATATTTTATGCCATAAATTGTTGCATAGTTTATAGCATTATTATACGCCATAATGTGAAAATAATTGTTAAATTTAGAACATACAGCTTAACCTTTGAGACTTACTAATTTTTATAATTAATTTCAAGACTAAACTTAAATAGAAGCAAATTTAAATATTAACATCGTTTTTACATCATATGCTTTAATCATAATATATCCTGTTTAATTGCTATATGATTTCTTGTATTTTGTATCACTACTTTATTTGTTATACTAGAATTATGATGTTCCAAAATAATATGACAATATGAAGTATCGCTTTTGTATTACCTATATATGCTAATATATTTTTATCTAACTTTATATACCTATACTATTTTCATTGTATTGATATTTCCCCTAAACATAATTTAAAAATTAAAGTTTGTAAGGTATTTATAGTTTCGTTTTTATTTAAATTCACATACTAGGATTAATATAAAGAAATATGTAAAAAATAATAATAAAGATCTTTGAAAAGAAATATACTAATTTAATATATCTGACAAGCGTCTCATTAAAAATAAATAGAATAAAATTGAAAATACGTATTATTTCGCTTAGTATTATTGGGTGGCACAAAAAAGGAATAATTTAACGTAAAGTCCATCAAATGCACAAATTATTAAAATGAATTGAATAAAAATTGATACTCCCGAAATAAAATTTGCTCAATTATATCTTAATAGTTTATCTTTAAATGTTACATTCTCCTTTAATCATAAGAATCCTTCGATATTTTTTTATAAAAATTCAATATAAATAATTACAATTCCGATACGATTTAAATAATATGTATACCTATTTATATATGATGCAAATTTTGTTACTACGTTATGATTTATATATAAAATATAAGTAAACGAAATGCGAAACATTATTCAATTGAACGGATATTTTGGATATATTTTCTCAGTTAAAACAATATTTGTTTCTTTGTACTAATACTTAGAAGTAGGTTCAACCTATAACCAATTTAATAAAATTCCTTATACACTCTCTTTGATTATAGTAGACATGAAAACTTACCTTAAAATGATTGTGTCTGGCGATTTATTCGAACTGTATTTATATTACAAATGCGAATAAATATGAATTATAACTTAAATTCTCGTTTCTTTTAACTGATAAGTGAAAAATGCTTCTTCGAAGCTGAGATTAAATACAAGTTCAGGTAAGACCGATTAAAATACAAACAAGGAGGAAGTTGTGACGCGAGGGTATTGGAAGAGGAACGTGGAAGAATTGAGTAATCTGAAGAGAATATTTGTTTACTGTGGGATTAAATAACGACAATACAAGTTGCGCGAAAACATGGAGCTTTTAGTGGAAACACAATTTCTCCATTTTGAAGGGAATTCATTTGTTAAACTGTGCTTCACACCACTTCTGTTAGGAAGCATTTTCCCGAAGCTCTAAGAAAATAATATTTCAGTGACCTAAATACCAAAAATATTGTTTGGAGTCAAATATATTTGTTAAAAAATGGTTAACAAAAGGATGGTTGTTCGGTACTTCTATTAATAGGTAAATTATATCTAATACATTAAAATAAGTAAAATTAAGAATTTGAAATATGAATATATTCCACATCAAAATTAAAAAATTATCACAGGAATAAGATTATTAAAAAGTTTGATTAGTGTCCAAAATAATTCACTTTATAAATATTTTTGAAGGAGAAAATTTGTTCGATGTGTTGTTCAATAGCTAATATTTTTAGCGCCATAGAGTCAATCATTTCCTAGCGTATTAATTAAAAAGGATAATTTCCAATTAAACTGACTCGCATGTATTAATTTGAAAAGAGTTCCTTTAAATTTATGAAAACTTTATAATATATTTTATGTATATTAATATACATATATCAATGATGTAATATATATCTCTCTCCTTTGATATTTATTCTCTATCAAATATAAGTAATATTCATGACCTTTTGTGATATGAATATTCATAACGTACGTAGCTTGTTATTAAAATATAATATTTAATAGTTTTCAATTCAATACTGAACTAACAAAATGTCAAACGTTCTCTATTTTACTAAATGTTTATTATAAGTGAAAGACAGCTAACATTTATAACAAAAACAAACTCCTGAAATTTGAAAATAATATATACTTTGTGTAATAATTAATACTTACTGTATGGCCGCAATGATACAGTGGTCACAAGACGCAACGTTGTCGTCTATGGAGGTTGATCCGAAAAACTGCGACAACTTGGACCTCTTGTACCAATTTATAGAAGACGAAAGACCAATTGTAGGCCGACAAGTTGCTTCAAAAAATTTTCCACCTCAACATCTGCAACAGAAATACCTATTAGTAATAACAGTATATCTCCATATAAAAAGAGAAATACGGGTTGTGCTGACGGGGAAAGAGCAAGTGCATCTTCAAATAATTGTTCATCATCATATATTCAAGAATTCAATAATTTGAGGAAATTATAGTTTGGAGGACTTGTTCGCTGGACACTGAATTGGTCCTGTGTAATAAATAGTTTACCCCCGTCAGTATGAAGCTTCAGGCAGTGTATCTTCCTGTGTTGGTCTGCTATTATTTCTGGAGGTAAACTATAGAAACAGGACCGGTAAGCATACATGCTGAAGGGAGGTCTCTGTGTTTGTACAATAATTAATGCCTCATGTGGTATCCTGTTTCACGGTGGAATGAATCTATTGCTCACATACTGTTTACTACTGTTCTTACCCCACGCAATAGTTTCATACATGAATATACTTCAGAGCTTCGTGTTTTCATTTTGATATGATGCTTCGATAATAATTTCCTTTTATTATCGTGAAGTAATTTTTTTTAAATGGAGTAAATTAATGAATACGAAGTTATACCGAAGTATACCTGTTAATATGAATAAACTAGAGACCAAAATAGGTAACTAGCTCTTATTAAACAGAAATTGAACTAAAACTTTAGTTTGTTTTATTCCTCATATTTGTAAGTAGGATGCCTCTTCTATGTTATTCCTAAATTTGGTAGAACTTGAAAGTATTATTAAAATGTATGTAGTGGCTATACTGGTAATACAAACTTCGTGAATGATGTGGACAGTAATTATTTACACGGCTGTTGCAGTTTCGATGAAAGATTGGCAAACTTTTGTCGTAGAAATATATTTTTAATTCATGTGCTCCGTTAAAAATGAAAATATGCATGCAGCTTAACTCTCTTAAGGATGACAAACAAAATTTGAAATATTCTTAAGTTTTATAAAAAAAACACTTGATAATTGTATAACATTAAAGGCAAAATGAAAGCTTGGGATAATTGATAATTAATAGTATAGTATCTATTTATTAGAACAGAAACGATAATGTTGTAAAAATAAAAGCTAAAAGATGATATAAAGAGAAAATATTAAAATTATTATAAAGTTACATTGTTCAGCCGTTACTGAGATTGATATATGAGCGGCGCCATGTCATAGAAATATCCCATAATACTTGCTATTAAAAACCATAAAGAGATTATTATATGTATATACGAAATACGCAATTGAATTTGTCCATAAAACTAAATGAACAAAAATTTAGAAAAATTGTTGGAAATGGTATTTCATGTTTTACTTTTATATTTCATATTAATTATTCTACTATAAATATTATTATTCATGCAATTATTTTTGCAAATGTAAAAATGTACCATAGCCATCAAATTTTATAACTTTAATATTTTTAATGAACTTTCTTGTCCGAAATTTCTGAATTTTACATCCTGATATTGTATAAATATGGGTTTAATAGTAAGCATTTATTTTCTGGTACCTTTGCTATATCATTTGTATCGATGGCTGAACAATTCGTATCTTTAAAATTATTTTAATATCTTGACTATGAGCTAGCTCGTTTTTTTTCTTCAATTTTATGTGACGATGTTGCATTTTTGTTTTAATATTAATTGCCAAAGATTGTTCTCTTCTCTCAGATCTCTAAAATAAAAAATAAAAACCTCAGCGTTCAAATTGATCGTTTTCGTTTTGTGGTAATGCATCACATTACAATGATCCAGTCGTGTTTGTGTCATCAATGATCTCGTGAAAGTTTTTTACACTTAGAAGAGCTGAGAATGTTCTCTCGGAAGTAATGAAGTTGTATTGTATATTTTATGATAACTTGTGTATTCCTGACAGTAATCTTTGTAAAACAACCTGCTTTTTAAACGCATTATAAACAGACCCCAGTTTTGTTAATATCTATACATGTGCATATTGTTTTAGGTGCATGGTAGTAAAGGAATTTGATTTTAGAGTTTTTCAAAAATCAACGTATTGGGAATAATATATCTGCAATTGATTTTGACACGGAAACGTGTTACTACTGATATTAGAAAACAGTCTAAATTATATTAAAATTTTGCTTCTCAAAGCGATGAACAACATTAGTTTCGGCAAAATAAAATACTTTAAAACATTTTCGTTTATAGAAAACCTTTTAAATCAGTGTGGTGAAAATTATTACAGGAGCTTTGATCAATATTTTGAAGATTTCTTTCTTATTGAGGAAGAACAGGTGATGATGTTTCGTATCTATCTTCGGACTCGGTAACTATTCGTTTATAGAATAGGTTAAAACTTTCATCAGTTCGGTGACGCTCCAGAAATGCTACAACTACTTCGATAGAAATAACACATCTTCAGCTAATATTTATTTGGACTGTAATGTAAAGGAGATTTGTTTAGCGGGATTAATTAACACAAATTGATTCCAAAAATAATATATACATATGTATGGAATTTTATTGACAAATAATAGCCAACGTTCTGGTATAACAATCACTTTCTTCACTCACATTTTTAAAGTGAGACCTAAAGAACAATAATTGGCTGTGATAGCACTATATGCGCCTGTTAAAAAAATGTTGCATGTTGGGCAAAGCGGAGAATACCTTGGATGTATAAATAGAATTGTCCTTTTAACGATCCCAGTAGAACTTTTCTTTTGGGCGATCGTTATATTTAATTAATTAGTTCAATTTAGAAATCTGAAGCATTACAAATAGTACTGGACTTCCTTGATATTTCCAGAAGAGATAAATTTGAGCAATTGGCAAGCTAGTATACTGCAATGGCATCTAAGAAATTCCATCTTTGCATTACAACTCACGATATGTGTCCTTAGAAGCTAGCAGTATCATCATAAATTTGACCTGGTAACTTTTCAATGGGTAAATTTATTCGAAACAGACTATCTTTGACCACTAAATAAATGGTTGAAGCTAAATAGTGTTACTGAACAGAATTAAGCCATTATTTATTCAATTTCTGAAATATTTTGTATTTTTCTAGACGCCCATCGAATACATACAACAAGTTGTTCATGATTTGAACAGTCTCTCTCGGGGCACTTATGCCAAATCATTTATATGAATTGATGTCGCGAACAATATCCTGAAAAATGCTGTGAGATATTATTTCAATTTGTTTCACAATAATTGGAGAGGGGAGACATTTCTTCTGGATTTAGTATACATTCATTTATTATAAGCATTGATATGTCTCTTTAGAATCATCGTCCCCCAAAGAGCAATGCCCTAATCTAACAACAATCATAAAATTGTGAATTATTTTAAAAGACACTCCCTTTCACAGTTTTCTCTCTGTTGAGTCATTAATTCATTTCAATTCTATAGAATGCTCATATTTGTGGTATTTATTACGTTGATGTCTTACCTTTTTACCTCTTTATCTTGCAATAATATACCTATGCTCAAAAATAGACGTGATGATCAGTCAAACTAATATGCATCCAATAAAAACGTTTGTAGGTACCATGTTAGTTTTAAAACATCTTTTAAAATTATTTCCAAATTATTAATATTTCTGTTGCTTTTATATGGCACAGATATTCGATAGTTGGTTGAGAACGTATTTGTACGCACAGTAAAAGACAGAGCAGGTAGAGTCTTCTGACGCAATTATTAGCATACTAGAAATAAGAATTTTTACAAAAGTTGAAAGAAGATAGTATCTAGCAGAAAGAAATGAAATGCGCTTATTCGATGCAGGAGCTGGAGTGAAGGAAGGCAATGCAAATGTAGTAAAAAAATACCTGAGGTGAAGGAAGGCGATACCACTGTAGTAATAGAAGGCAATGAGGTGAAGGAAGGCGATGCAACTGTAGTAATAGAAGGCGCTGAGGTGAAGGAAGGCGATGCAACTGTAGTATTAGAAAGCACTGAAGCTGTAGCTATAGCTGTAAATTTGTATTTATTTAACAAATATATGAATGATCATTCCTGACATTATCGCATGGCCATACAGATAGTAACATCAATATATGTATATTCAGTCAACAGAGTCAGACCTAAAGGGTAAAAAACAAGGACAAACAAGTTAATTATTATAGGTTCCTTGGAAGTTTGGATTTGAAGATCTCGATATAGTTCGCAGTGATGCATTGCTCGGGAAGTGAATTCCACATGCAAATGGTGCGTGGGAACAAATAGATTATCAAAATTGAAGTTCTGGTGTGTGGCTCAAATATCTCCCAAGAGTGACCTCTAGTGATAGTTGCAGTAGAAAAGCACTCTACCAGATGTCTACTAGATCCTTGACTAGCTTATACATCATAACGGTTAAGGCTTTTGCTCGACGGTATTCGAGGCTCTCCCATTCAAATTTATCGATGACTGCTGATACACTAGCAGTTCTTCGGTATTCTTCTGTTACGAAACGCGGTGCTCTACGTTGAACGGCTTCTATCTTGTTGATAAGGTCCTTTTCTTGTGGATTCCACACTGTTGACGCATATTCCAAACTTGGTTGTACCCGGGTCTTGTAGCAAGAGGACTTTACGTGTAGCGAAGTGGCATACAGATTTTTCCTTAAAAACGCGCTTGTAGATGTTGTTTTTTTGTGATACTGTTAGCATGATGTTTCCAGCTCCGTTTATTGTTGATCGTTACCCCTAGGTACTTTGTCATGGTTACTTGATGGAGTGTGTGACCGTGAATTTTGTAGTCGTATTCTAGGATATAATTTTTGTCGTTACTCTTAGAATTTCACATTTTGCAGGATGGAACTGCATTTGCCATATAGATTTCCACTCCTGTAGTCTGATCAGGTCTTCTTGGAGAATTTGCTTATCGTTGTTTGATTTGATTGAAGGATAGAGTATGCAGTCATCGGCGAAGAGCCTTGTTGTTGAACGTACCTTATCCGACATTTCGTTTATCTACACAAGGAACAGCAGTAGTCCTAATACTGTTCTTTGTGGTACTCCAGACAGAACAGGAACTTCCGGAAAGATTGACCATCAACGAATACCTTTTGTTTTCTTTATTTTAGGATACTGGGCAGTTAGCAGAGTATGTTTCCTCTTGAAGTCTCGAATAGAAGTCTCGATAGTGAGGCACATTATCCAAAACCTTGTATAAGGTATATGACTAAGCGGGTAATGTATTCTATGTCAAATGATATAAAATCTGAATGAAATTCTTGAGAAAGGGTGAGAAACTAAATTTGTGAGATAGGCGCCAACAATGCATTGAAATATTGGGGTGCTCTAGGATAATTCAGCACCCTCGGTTTGTAGGTGAGTGAGGCATTCGAAATATTAATTTATGAAAAATATAACTAATAATTTGTATAGTACTTATACGTAAAACCTGGAAATATGATATAACATATATTTTGAAACTTATAAATACATATTTATAACTTAACTACAGTTTATAAACGAAACATCGCAATGTAATCAATTTTCATACGTTAACATTTGTTATTCCTTTAATCGAATGAGTTATACAACATTTTTGTGCATTTGATTAGTAAGTATGATTGTGTTGTAAATGTTTGACTTTGGAGATTTAAACATGCTTATATAAGTAAGAGCCTTAAAATATATTGTCTATAAATTTATTTTGCCTATGTTTTTTATCAAAAAACATATATTCCATATGTAGGTATGATTGTTTAACTGTTATACTGGGGGTAATTACTTACGAATCAATATTAATTTGGTTGATACGATTAGTCTGCACTCACTCTCTTGCTCTAAGCGTGTTGAATGTCTAATTTCCATTTTATTACAAATTATGTCGGTATATCAGTAAATGTGAAAAGTATTCAATGTTATATTCTAAGAAGGTTCATTTTTCACGATATCATAATGAAAAAACTTCAAAACATGTATTGAAGATGTAAACTCAAAGTTTTCTTTTATTTCGACATAAATATATTGTTTGTATAATCATAATTAGTTTTAACATATTTAGTTGACTATTTTAATAATATACTATTAATAATAAAGCTAAACAAATATACCTAATCATTTAAAAATACAATTGAATAAAAGCCACTAAGTCTTTTTTCAACGAAAAAAATCAATTGTCTGCAGCTTACTAATTTATTGTACTACTTTATTTAATACATATACATAGAGTAAGAATCGTTATGCATTTATATTTAAATTTTCATTAAAATAATAAATAAATATGTACATATATTGATTCAAAATTTTTTTAATGTAATTATTTGTAAAGCACAAGATAAAAAATGAAGTGATTTTAATTTTAGAATATTTTTGGCACAAGTACAGAGTATTTATACTTTCCTTTATAACCATAGAATGTGTCAAGCAAGAAACAAAATTCTTAAAAATATCAAGCTTGAGGCAACATTTTTTATTTATAAAAGTTGAACTTTTTAAATGAGTTTCAAAGTATTGTATAAATTGAAATAGACTTTTTGCTTAAAGATTTATGAAATTTAATTTGTATTGTTAAAATTATTTCAAACATTACACACTTACTATTAATCTGTAAACATGTGCTTTACATATTAGTTTTTAATCTTTTGATATTGTTTTTAAAGCCAAATTTACCAACCATTTTAATGTTAAATTTGATTCTGTGATAAGTACCTCTTTCTTAATGCTACACAAAAATATTGTTTTCAGATTACGTTAATATGTTGCTTAGAATGTTTCTATAACTATGGGCATTAATTGTAATTATGAAATGTTTTGAAGCTATATTGTTTTGGATTATATTAGGCTTCACACAATATTTGATATTTGGAGCAATATATTACCCAATAATATTATATTAATAATATAAATATTATGTTTATTATTATCATATTATATTAGTAAACTTTTCAACTTTCCATTCATTTTATAATACACGAAAAGTATAGACCAATAGTGTATTTACTGTCCATTTTAAAACATAATATTTTAATGAAAGGGTTAGGGGCTAATTATTTTTAACTTAAAAAAAATAATTTCAACATTTATTTCAACATAATTTTCAAAAACCATTAGATGGTTTTCCATTAAAGACATATATCTCAATAATAAAAATGTAAACAAGTTAGATTGCTGAAACTTGTACCGCGCGACATTGTGTCGATAAAGATTGAATTATAATTAAAATAATTCTTTTTTAAAGTCATTTGCTGACGAGCTGATAAGCCTTTGCTTGTCCTTAGGCTTTCCTGCTTAAATGAGTCTGAATAGACATTGTGAGTTATTCAGTCTAGCAAGGTCTTCTTTGTTTTATGTTTTATATGTGATCTCGCCACGACAATTTAAGAATTCGGAGGTATACCTACACCCATATAGTTCAAATGCTAATATTTTGGTAGGATTTGAAAAGAAGAAGACAGTGACAAAATGGTGTCTTATTTTATTGGTGATATTATCGTTTTTCTTACAATTTTTAAGGAAATATATTGATTGCGATCTATTAATGATCAGTTATTAAGAACAACATTGATGTGAATGTGACAGCTTAGTGATGCCTTTTATATTCAAAATAATATAAAATAATGAGTAGATTAAAACAATAATGTCACTGAGGAAAGAATAAAGTAAAGACCCCTTGAAATTGTTGAAGTAATTAAAATAGATTTATTTGAAAAATTGACCGAGTTTTCAATGTATCTTCACATCATAATCATGTTCAGAAAAATTCTCTTATCATAAGAAAGAATAATCATGGTTTCTCTCTTTTTCTGACCATGATCATGATGTGAAAATACATCGAAAGCTCGGTCAATTTTTCAAATAAATTTATTTTAATTACTTCAAAAATGTTTAAGTAGTTTTTACTTTAATATAAAATAATATTAATAATATTAATTGTAGTGTCCAATTCATGTTGATTTATTAATTTAATGTGAAAATTGTATCCACGATTTTTCGAAGTGATGTGCTTATATAAAACTGTTTCATAAAGTAAGCGTCTAGAAAAATAGTTTAGGAGTACTTAAAACTTCTCAGCTTTCAATATTTTTGGAATACTAAAATTATATAGCCTCAAGGACTGCATTAACTATAAATATTGAAATAGTCTTTGTATATGCAGGTCCTAATCTTTCTGTGGAGAACCTTGATTTAGAAATGGAGGCTTTTAATACTAAATGTGTGGTTATATTTATTATGCATATTGAAGAATTGTTCATTTTTGTGCTCAACGTATATTTTATACTATGTATATGTCAAGCAATTGGCTGAAACATAGAACAACTCCTCAGATATTGCAAAAAGGCATAAAGAAACACAACAAACAGAATCATGACATAACATATTATAGCCAGTAAGTGTAATATTAGATTATTTGTGATTATATTCCACATTACTTGTATCGAATTGAATGTTTCAATGTTAGTTTATAATGTTTTATTTTGTTTTATGCATGTTTAATCGGAATTTTATCGCTTAATAATAAAATAATTGACATTTTAAACAGCTTTTGATTATGGGCAAATAGGCCCACATGGGCCTATTTACCCCCTGTATAAAAAATAACACAATGTTTTTTGTTTGTTACAGAATGCCTCGCAATTACAAGAAAAAAACTAATACAAGCCAGTGGAATAGCAGAGAATTAGAAAACTCCATAAAAAATGTCCAAGAGAATGGGATATCCGTTCGAAAAGCGGCTGATTTGTTTAACATACCACGAAGAATGTTGAGAAAACGTCTGGAAACACACAATCTGAACGATCCGAAACAAGGACGACATTCAACCATCACGGAAGAAGAGGAAAAAACTTTATTGTGACACGTAAAGCTCCTGTCAAGGGCCTTTCATGGGATAACTAGAACAGATTTTATGTAATTAGCCTACGATTTGGCAGAAATAAAAAACATACCTCACAGGTTTAATAAATGTAAAAATACTGCTGGAGTTGAGTGGTATAATGACTTCGTGAAATGTCATCCAGACATAAGGCTTCGCAAACCTGAAGCCACAAGCATGCACATAGTTATTGCTTTTAATCGTTCTGCTGTCAAGAGTTTCGACAACCTTGAGATGGTTTATTCCAAATATAATTTATCACCAACACAAGTGTACAATGTTGACGAAACAGGTGTCACAAACGTACAGGTTCTACAAAAAATAATAGCTACAAAAGTACAGAAACAGGTTGATAAAGTAACCAGCGCGAAAAGAGGTCAGATCACTACTAACAGTTATATCAGCTGTCAATGCTGCAGGGAACTATATACCACCGTTCTTTATTTTTGCGAGAGCCAGAATGAACCCATATTGCTAATGACCCAGTCTCCTCCTGGATCAGCTGCAAAATCAGTGTCGCCAGATGAATGGACCAATCGTGATATTTTTATTCCATGGCTACACCATTTCGTCAAGTATTTCAATTGTTCAAAGGCACATTCAACTCTGTTGATACTGGATATGATAGCCATATAACATTGGATGTTTATGACTTGTGTCGGAAAAATGGTTTTATAATGCTTACCATACTTTAAACAGACTTCAGCCATTGGCTATTTGTATTTTTGGTCCATTGAAGACCGCCTATAATAGGCAGTGCGGTTTGTATATGAAAATACATCCAGGAAGGCGTATAACGCAATACGATATTACCAACTTATTTCACCAGGCATACCGACATATTGCAACAATTGACATAGCAGAACGAGCTTTCAGCGCCATGGGGATTTTGCCTTTCAATCCTAATGTGTTTACTGATATTGATTTCATCGCTTGTGACCTCCTTAAACTCTTGCAAATCGAAGTGATTAACCTAACACCAAGTACCAACGTAAGTTCTGGTGACACAGCCGGCACCTCTGGTCCAGACGTATCTTTGAGTTCCAATGATATCTCAATTCTATTAGAATTAAGTCCTCTTCCAAGATATTTAGCACCACAGACAAACCACCGCAAACATAAACAGTGTGTCTTGCAGATCATTACTGGATCACCAATGAAAGGCGTTTTGGAAATAAAGCATCTAAAGAGGGGTTCTGCCGTCGAAAAAGAAAAGGTTAATCTGGAATTGAAGAACAAAAAAACACAAAAAAAGTACAAAAACAAAGGTGTTCAGCTTACAAGGACCAACATACAACTGTTTGTTCTGCCAGGAACTATACGTTGATCTGCAAAGGAAGACTGGATTTCTTGTGCCAAGTGTAAACATTGGTGCCACGAATCATGCACAGACTATGGGGCAGCCAGCACCAATCTGGAATATTATTGTGACTTTTGTCGATTCAAGCTGTCAACTTATCGCTAAATTTTAGTGTTTTGCGATTAGTGTAAACGTTTTTGTACGTTATTCGTTTTTGATTACATGTACATTATGGTGGGCCTTGCCCACTAAACTTTTATGGAATAAATATTTCAAATTGAAGAAAATTACCATTTTTTGTTTTTCAAACTGTGTCAAATTGATAATAATTTATTTTTTCTATTGCCCATAAAGGCTTTTATTTCATAGTTTTTCTAATGATTCGATTATACTTTCTTTGAAATTAATATGCAGAAAATAGTTTACTATGGCCTATTTGTACCCACCTATTCCCTAAATGATATCCTCCTTATTCGCTCATTTACTCTGGGTGAGTTCTTATCCCCCTAGCCTGTCTCCTAAAGTTCGGACAAATAGCGTTCAGACATGTGGACTTTTCAAACCTACAATGACTATCTGCAAAAAATTATAACTAATTAGCTGATATGTATACATATATGCATATGTTTTCTAATATTATATTTATGCTTTATCATTCCAATACTGTACCATAATTTTCATACTATATAAGTGGAATAAAATAAATACAATAAAATATTGTACCATAATTTTCATACTATATATAAGTGGAATAAAATACACAATACAATACAATACAATACAATACAATACAATACAATACAATACAATACAATACAATACAATACAATACAATAC
>JAYRBW010079361.1:0-47790 GCA_036023295.1 Invenusta paracnida | reverse complement strand
AATATACCTATATTTAATACATTATACTATACGCTCTAGGTATCCTATGTTATATCCTTTTTAACGTAAATATTAAGCTTTACATTGCAGGGGCGGATCTAGGGGGGGGCTCAGGACATATAGGACATATAAAGGTCAAAAAAAATTTTCAGACCCTGGTCATGAGCCCCACCTAGAACTAAATCCTGGATCCGAGCCTGATAGCATACAATTATTGTTTATATACGATAGTTTACTTTTCGTTTAAAATAATATTTCAGCATACAATTATTATTTATAAGTGATACAATAGTTTGCTTTTCGTTTAAAATAATATTTTAATTTGTAAAAAAGAGATAAGATAGTTTCCAGACTCTTGATAACTTGAAAACTACTATAGATACAGCTAAGCAATATATACACAATTATATACCTTAGTATTGTTAATAATATGGCATGTCTAACCCAACACTGAAGAAAAAAAATGCGATACGATAGTTTGCATTTCGGACGTCGATATTTTGTATTATGTATTTCAATTCTGAGTTTTACTTCTCTTATTTGCGTATTTTTGTTTTAAACAACTATTATTTATTTATTGACGTCAAGTTATTTATCCCGGTATATTTGACGGTAAATTTCGTTGTTTGGCACATTTCATCATTAATTTATGTAAGATAAATAGTTTCTTATTTATCAATTTTAATATTTATTCTCTAGCATATATGCTGCTTTATTATATTTGAGGTACTGTATTTCAAAGATTTTTTTCACTTTTGTCGACTGTCAATTTATAGTACAATAAAAATGATGAGATGAATAAATGTCAATGATAATATAATTATATTAATGCATAAAATGTATTTGTTGTGTGACTGCACTACTAATTTTAGGTGAACATTTTTTATTTATAGTGCGATGGTCATTTACAACATCCAGTAACCCTATATATTATATTATAAAGGTAGAGACCACAGGTAGGCAGTCTCCAGTTACTTCTTACATATCACAAAATACAAATGAACTCAGTCACTGGCTTCAACATCCCACTAAGTCTAACCCTCAATTAGTCACATGTGTAGCAATCACACTATAAATAGGATAATTTGCAGAGATATTAATAGTGTGGTTGCACTACAACTAGTACCAACCATAAATTATAGATGTAGTATAATTATAATATATATAAACTTTTACACTATAATGACAATGTCATATTTCATCATCATTGATCGTAAAAGTTAAATCATGAACAGCAGCCTAAATAAATCATTATACATGTATTTAAGTTATAGCTATTTTTAGAAATACATTCATTTCTATTTTAAAGTTATAATCAAGGTTTGATTGCCCTGCTGGGTGAGTTAACTTCGATTTTGTATCAAATGTTGATTGGCCTGTCAGGAAAAGAGGAAACAAACAGTTAATAAAATATAATAATTAGAAAATACAACCATATAATTAAAAGAGCTTTATGATTATAAATTTAGAATAAATATTAAATGAATACCCAAGATATTATACTTAAAAGATGAAAAAATTAATGCACATGGCTATCCCTAAGATCAATGATAACATAAGTGAAATAATGGTCAAGGACAAGACTTAAATACCTATAATATGACCAGACATGATATAGGTATTCCCAGACAAATCCTAATTATATGATCTTAAGAGTATGATGTTTTATTTATTAAAAGATTGACCATTTTGCTTCAGCCTATCCTTTATACTGATATCAGAAATATAAAATTAAATAAATTTGACCATCATCTCAAATATATTATCAAATATATCAGTTATAATTATTTAGATCATTCAAGCAAAAAATACAGAAAAACTAGATATGAAGACTATTAATAATAGTAATAATATCTTTATATATTTTATTAATAATTACACTTAATTAATATTGCTTTTTGTATATATCTATAAGCACTCTTTTATATTTAATAATATTTATAAAAAAATTTTTTTTTCATATATTTCATAATATTTAAAAGAACATTAAAGCTACTATTATTAACTATATCAGAACACTAAATAATTAAATAAGTATAAGATTATGTCTTATAAGATTATACTTACTTTCTTTTATCCTATTATAGTTAGATGTCTACAAAATTAAGAGACTTATTTATGATTAGACATTTTTGTTTCTACTTGCCTAATATATTACTAAATAATAAATATAATATATATTAAATTTTTCATATTTGTTTCTTGCAAATATTAATTAATTGATGATATACTTAATATATCAATCGTTTATTTCAATATACTTCCTAGATAGAAGGCTATAAAAAAGGTAGGATTTCGGACAACATATGCAGCCAAAGTATTGATTATAAGCTGTCTTATTTTGTAATTTTGAAATGTTTATATTGTCTAAATGATATTATTTGGAAAATCATATTAAAAGAGAGGAGTAGCTGTTTATAAATGTATAGTTACCATAATTGATTTACAGGGGCTTCTATTTGGTTGTTTTTAAAATCTAAATAGATAAAAAATAATCCAATGGAAGCTCCTATAAATAAAATATGTGTGTCTATAGAAATTTCTTTTAAGTTCTTTTAAATTATAATATTATATGCAGTTAAATATTTTCTGTAGACACACATTTTTGTTTATTTAAAATAGATCTTGAATGAATTGCTATATACCTAAATATTAAAGATATAACTGAACTACACAGTTTAAAGATAAAGTATATTCTAGAGATGACTAGGTAACATGTTTCATAATCTGGCATAAATAATATTAGAGTCAAGATTTGGTTAATAAAATTATCAGCAATATAAAATGAAATAAGATCTAAAGTTTCATAAAAATGTATTTGAAAGATAGTTTACTCACTTTGCATAATCTTTTATCTGAAAAAATTTAGAAATTTAATAAAACTAAACTTCAAGATAAAGGATGAATAAGTTATAATGAAAGGGGGGAGGTGGCTAAATATCCTGAGTATGTAATATTACCAACAAAATTACTTTTTCTGTTAGTTTTGTGTTAATTTTACAGGGAAAGTAATGCCACAATATTTTATTTACAAAGCCATATATTAATTTTCAAAATGGTGTAAAGGAAGCCCACAGAAATTTAGGTACAACATGACAGCCTATGGATGGATAGAAGAGTTTACATTCTCTGATTGGTTCATACATAGACTTTACCTATATTGAAGTTATGCAAAGTGGAACAATAGTGCTGATTGCTGACAACCTTTTATCTCCATAAAACTATACTACATATATATTATTCTGTATGTAATGTATAAATACCTACTTTTTTGGGCAGTCTACAGATTACTTTTATATATTTTTATTTTATTTTAATATGCCAAAATAGACCAGACTAAGAAAATTGTACTAGAACTTAAAAAAATCATCTAGGCCAAAGTAGTCACATTTTAGGTAATAATAGCTCAAACTCTATTTTTAGGAAATTGAAATGCCCTAAGTTTTTAAATATAAATCTGTTTTTATCTTAATTTCCTGTTTTTTCTGGTTTTTATTGTATTTCTGTCTGGTGAGCCGCTTTGGCCTGATGGTTTCACTCAATTCATACATATCTGGTAAACATTTGAGGCTATTTATATTAATTATATACTAATATATATATTGACTGCAGAATATTATATTTTTAGTGGGTCAACTTTATCCCATTCTAGTGTACCTTAAGTTGTAATCCCTTACAATTTCTGATTGAAAAATATTTAAAAAAGCAGCCTAATATTGTAACATAGTTTATATTTTTTACTCTCTGATAATTAAATAATTATGAACTATAAGTATATAAAATTATTTATATTAATTACAATAATGTAATAATAAGGAATTTATTTCAATTCAATAATGAATTTAATAATATTTTGTCTTCTTATTCAAGGCTACATTTTTTACTTGCTGTCATATAAACTGTCTACATTGTAAATAGTATTTTTTTGCAGTCTGATAACTATATGTAACATTATTTTGTCTAGATTATTCAAGGCTAAAGTTTGTATTAGCTATCATTTTCTGCAAGACAATTAAGTCATATTTTGAATTTGTAATACCAAACATTATGCATATATATATATGTGTATATAAGGGCTTACATGAAATTATATATTTAATAATAATTTAATACCTGATTTATTATTTGACTAAAATTATATTTAGTCCTACAATTGTCTGTCCATTCCTCCTTTTATTATCCACTGCCCAATTTTTGTTATAGAAAAACTTAAATTATATGAATGCATATATATATCTTTGTGCATGGAAAGTTTAGATATTTCTTTTTATGTAAAAATATTATCTGGAAAATTCATAATTTTTCTCCAAATTTTCAATTGAAACCAAGTATGTATATAAGATTTTTTAAATATACAAAAATGAATTTTACATTTTTGTTATGATTATATGTATATCAAACCTTTAATAATGTGCTTTTTTCGCTTATAACAATATAAATTGATCTTTGTATTTTTTCAGCATTTAAGAAAACAAAAAATTAAGATGTGTGGTGAGTTCATTATTATTGATGTTTTACATTTTACATTCATATATAATATGGTATTTATAAAATCTAGTTTACATATCCTGTCTTGGTGTACATTTAATTTTCAATATTAGCTATTTTATCTAATCAATCTTTAAAATAATTGTGCCTATTAATATATACATGTTTTATTATAAATGTTATAACTTATGTGATATTCTGTTATAAATGATGTTTCAGATTAGTTTGTTAAAGTAATTATGCGATTTTGTAAACTACTGTTTTATTCTCATTACACCCTTTATTTGGTAAACATATTTTCTGTGTTTTAATCAACGTTTCATTTAAATAGTGACTGTTGCTCTATTTTAATTATTACTAAATTTTGAAATATATATTGGCTTATTTGTAATTTTCAAAACGATAATTTGAAACTGAAAATAGAAAATTATGTTATATGTTAATTTTCTATTCTTATGCAATTTTAATGTTAATGTTTAACTAAATTAAAGTACTCGCATGTTTATATACTGTTTATCTTTTTTCTTTTTAAAAAAAAATTTTGCTAAATGTTATATTTGTTATAAACTAACTTTAAGTTTATTGTACTATGGAATGGTTAGACATTGTTGTGTACAGGTTGTCTTACTATAATTACTACGGTCTATAGTAACTAGCACATAATAGTATTATTATATGCATTTAGTATATAATTTTCTTTTAACTTATTATTTTTTCAATTTCAACAATTATATGCTCTCTTCATCTTCTCTCTCTTTCTTCTATGTTGATAGGAATTTTTGCTTACCTCAACTTCCTCACACCAACTAGTAGGCGGAAGATCATTGAAATCCTTCTCAATGGTCTCCGTCGACTGGAATATCGCGGCTATGACTCTGCAGGCATTGCTGTCGATGAAGGGGTTTCTACAAAGGGGGATCAAACTTTCCAAGGAACTAACATATTTAAAAAGAAGGGCAAAGTAGCGGCTTTGGACGAAGAGTTATTTTGTGAGTGCAATTAAGGAGTGCAAGGAGCATTCTATGTTCAAGAGGTTCATTGGAATTTCTTTAAAAATCTATTAAAATCAACTATATGAATGTAAACTAGCCAGAATAGTTATAATATAAATATTTTTTATTACTTCAATTTTTGAACGGAACTATTTTTAGATTAATTATTTGTTTATACTAGTTATTTAATTAACTCTTAAATTTTGTGATAGATAAGATGAAAATGCTATTATTATTATTAACCTTTGACAATTTAGATGATTTATTGTCTGATTAATAAATCTACTCATGATATTATATTGCTTAAAAATAGGTTATATTCTATTAAATACGGATTCCATTTATATAAATAGATTAACTAAATCTCACATCACGTTTTCCAATTTTTTGAAATGCTTCTTATTTTCTGCATCCTAATTATTCCATCTAAAATTACATGAAATACTATAAATTTTTTATTAATATTCATAATCTCTGAAAGAATTTTAAAAATTCTATATTCAAAAGGCAATGCAATGATTGTATGCATTAATTGACATGTTTTCTACAAACCGACCACGAAAAATTGTCCAAATATTTATTTGTTAAATTCTTTCGATTTAACAAGTTGCGTTATATTTTTAAACAAATTGTCACGCTAGTGGATTACAATTGCAGAAGTCACTATATGAACTGCCACCTCTACAATTACTTATATTCGTTTCTTTGATCTTAACGACTCTGTATATATTCTTTGCCGACTGTTCATCAGCCAAAATCGATGCCTCCTTTGACGCCCTCGTGGACATACACGTGGGGATTGCCCACACCCGCTGGGCCACGCACGGTGAGCCCTCTGAGGTCAACTCACATCCTCAGCGCTCGGATACGGACAACCAGTTCGTGGTGACGCACAATGGCATCATCACCAACTACAAGGACATCAAGGAGTTCCTCGTGAGTCTGCATTCCCTTCTCTTTCTAGCTTCTTGCATATGTATATAGAAAGGTTTCCCCATATAAGACAACGAGTTATGTTTTGATTTATTGAAAAATATTACATGAGATGATATAACTTGAACACTTCATTTGTTACAGTTAATATAATTTAATTAGACTACAAATGGAGTTTAATTATATCAAAAATGTTAAATAGACATAGTAAGGTGATATTAATATACCATTAGGGTTCTTATTTGTAATCCCTCCCTCAATTTTTAAATAAAATAATTTCACTTTTACAATTTTGATTTTGACAGCAAAAAATAAACTGTATGAAACTTTTTAAAATGTCTGCTTTTATTTCATTTAGTTTTTTTTATTTCTCATTTTAAATGTCCAATCATCCTAAAGGCTTCATCTTCAGCAGCTAACCCATGAGATCTTAAATCTGATTATTTTTAACTCTGAAATGTTCAACATACTTCTTATTTCGCTAAATAATTAGTTTTTCGATGGGATAATAATATACTTATGTAAGATTAAACCTAATCAATCAACTGAATTTTTTGACAACAATCGCATACTAAAAGTAAGAAGTCATATACCACATAATATTGGCTATAATATAACTTATGTGAATTCGTTATGTTTGCCACACATATTATGCAATATATTTCGTTGAATATTGCAAGTTTATTTATATATGGTTTTAAGATAGTTATATAGTATAAAATTTAATGACTGCCGCTATGCAAAAGCAAAAGTCATTCCCGTATCTAACTTTTCATAGACTGATAGTGTTCTGCAATTGTTTTTAGACCTATCCAATTATATCCACAAACAGTAAGTTGGAGGAAAGTACTTTTTTCTCAAATTATTAACGAAACGTACCATATTCTAAGTGCCCCACAAACTGCTGTGAGACAAGTGTCATATGCCTCTTCTCAGAGTACACATGATTTAGGAAGACAAAATGTGTATTTTGTCTCGATGTAGTCATAAAAGTGTGATATTGATTTATAAACAAAGAGGATTTTTATACTATTATGTTGTATATTTTCGTACTTATTACATTCTTTTGATCAATACATAGCTCGATAATTTGTTTTCTCTTTCTTACTACTATAAGATATAATTATTTTGTAAATGCACTCAACTTGAAATCGTAAATCTGATTTTATAAAAAATTAGCCGGCTCCTCTCTTTTTCTCCCCATCTTTCCACTCCCTCAACAATCTATCAACCCTTAGGTTGGCAAGGGAGCGGAGTTTGAGTCAGAAACAGACACGGAAGTCATCCCTAAGCTCATCAAACATATCTACGACCAACAGAAGGAGGAGGGGAACGAAGTGTCCTTTCGGGAACTTGTCGAGATGACAATCCAACAGCTGGTAGGCGACCCACAACCATTTTCTGACAATAAATCTTGTTTCATTTTAACTAGAAAGTAATCCATTTTGAGCTGCTACCTTGTATATTTTCTTTATAATAAACTCGTTGCTGTTGCTATTGTTTAGCTTAAAAGCATTACGGATAGCAGCTACATACATTGTGTACATTTTTATAAATGGACAAACGTGTCATCTTTAATGTTGATCGATAATGTGTTGCTTTATAAAATGCTTATTACACGTTTAAGAGCTAAAACTGCCTTAAAAAAATACATTGATGAACCATAGATACGCTTATTTGAATATAAAGCCATATTTTTTCATAACATCTATAATATATGGAATCTCTAATTGATTTACAATAAGTTACATTATCGTTGGATTCTATCAAGAGTTTTTAGATGAATAATTTATTAAAGTGCACTTTTTAGGATGTATTATACCTCGTGTGAGTTTTGTCATATTTGTGATTTTTATAGGTCCGGGCCTGTTTAATGATCAGCTAACACTATTAATCTAACTGCTTAATTTAGCCGGTTATAAAATGATTAATAGGAATAATTCTCATTAATATTTATGTAATATATTTAATCTTTTTTGTGCATTTTATTTAAGGTTGATTTTACTGTTTTATTATCCTTAAAATATAAACAAATGTATTATTGAGGTTTCTATCTCTATCAGGCTCCTACTATTGTCTTTAGTTTGTGTACCATATTTTATAGAAAGTAGAGTGTGTTAAAACTCTGAAATGCCTTTTCAAGAGTCTGTTTATTGCTCTCTGTCTGCCTCTCCACACCACACAGGAGGGATCGTTTGCTCTGGCCTTCAAGAGTCTTCATTTTCCGGGCGAGTGCGTTGTCAGCAGGTGAGAAAAGCTTTCAGTATTTATAACTTGTAGCTAAGTAATAATATCTCGGACATAAGCCTTGTAGAAACATGATTTTGTTTATAGATTGAAAATATTGAAATCACAATGGAAATCTATGTTATGAATTTCTTGATGTATTTTTATCATTCGCGGTTATTAGACAGTATTTTAATGGAAACATTAAAACAGATTAAATGACAATTCATTAACAATTCAAAAGCTAAATCGAAAGACAGACAAAAAACAGACGTCTGTTCCATCTACCTTTTTCTTGTTAAGTAATTGTCATGTAATCTGTTTTTTGTTTTAGTTACATTTATTTACATAATGTATCACTTACTTTTTTGTATAGTTTTGCCTGATAATGAATCTGGATAATTCGAAACATATCGTTCGTCACAAATCAACTATGTTATGTTCCAATATGTTTTGACTCTCCTCTTTATAATTAAAATTCGTTTTTTAAAGCACCAACTTGCTATCTCTCCTTGATTTTAATTCGATTTTTGCATTATTAAAGTATTATATATACATCTGTATATGTATGTAACCTAAACGTATGTTGGATTTTTATTGATTAAATTCTGACTGCACTTTTCGTCACGCTTAATATTAAGCAATATTATTTATTCTGGTCTTTAATATCCTCGCCAGATTTTGATAACTTAAAAAAATTTCCGCTGCTTCTAGAAAAACCTGTAATTAGTATTTAGAGCTGTAAGATTATTGTGTAGTTTTAAGCTAAACTATATTTGTAAACTATCTTATATTATATAAATGTGTTTGTTCCAATTCGGGAACATAATAACTTGCCATTCACCATAAAGTGTCTTTAAATATACAACCTGCTTTAATTTTGAATTAAAATAACACAATCTTAACACAGACCACAATCGGGATATATATTTTAAGTTTTTAACATTTCAGAAACCTGAGTTATACTTAGTTAGAACTAATTTATACTTAATTAGTTATACTAAGTTTGAACAATACATTTATAATTTCTTCAAATGTACTCATGCTTATGCTCAATTATAGACGAAAGCTTACGTTACTTCTGTAATGTGCTAGCTTAATTATTACACACATTTTTGCAAGCTTTACTAACTATGCGTACTTTTACTATTTTGCTACCGATAAAATAGGATTTAACTGTCAATAATTGTTTGCTATTCTTGTGTTATTATCTTTTTCATACACGGACAAAATATGTGAAAATACCGACAATTAGATAAATTGGCGGTGTAATTATTATTGTTTCTTTTATAAACTGAAATGGTGGGACTTACATTTGTTTAATTAATATATTTGCAATGATATATTATAGTATAATATTAAATATGTCTACTTGATATCAATTTCAATTACTAAGATATTAATGCTATGTATAAAATGATGTGGTATTCAATGAAACTGGATTATTTTATGTTGAATGTCTTATGAGCTGCTCAAGTTAGGGTGTGGTTACTATGCATGACGTTTTAAATTTATTTTTCTTCTCCAGTAAACATAAGTTTGGTCCACACCCATTGTATTTCTTAGTACCTTCTCGACATACATACATAGATATTTTAATATTTTAAGCTTAGCTTAATTTAACTGAAAATGTAATATTATATAAATTGTTTTTAATGACAGACAGATTCTTTTGAGAAATAATCCACATGTTCGTTTAAAACTAATCTTCCGTGTTAAATTCGGTTATTAAATCATCTTTTAAGTTGATTAGGATGACTGCTAAAAACGATTATGAAACATATTATTAAAAAAAACATATATTTAGAGAAACTGTTCACCTAAAGATAGACTAGTGCGGTTTTCACCAGACTCAAGGCCTAAATGGGACAATATTGAAAGGCTTAACAAATTCAGTGTTGTGCATTGTAGTAACATACATGTTGGTTATTTCGTATAATGTTTATAAATTAGTGGGTATTTCATAAGGCAATATCATTTTAATGTTTGAAACTCTCATTCTTTTATTTTCACTATAATGAAGGATAACTATTGCTGACATGTCCTATGTGTAAATTACGATGTTACTTTAGTAATATCATGTGGTAGCTATAGATCAATATTTATTGATTCACTTCAATATTCCAATTCCTAATTTCTGTCTCATCATTGCCAAATCTAAATTAAATATTGCTTCATTCACAATGAGTTTTTCTATTGAATAAAACTGTATCACGTGATTTATTAAAGCCTTTCAATTGGATCAAAATTGTTTTCTAGATAGTAATTTTTAATATAATATGTTGCCGAAAATCATTTCAATACTCCATTAGTCAATTGGTTAACTTTTTTTTATTTCTGCATCAATATTACTAAATAAGGCAACATGATGTGGTTTTTTTGTTAAGTAGACATAATATAATTGGGAATAACTAAAATCTCGAGAACAACTAACTTTGTCACTTCAATTAGTGATGTATTGTGTTTTGCATCGGATTGATGCACATTTAAAAAGTATGAATGACTTTTTGCCTTGTTAACTTGAATAAAGATTGTAACTAAAACTGTCCAGCTCCATAAGGCTGTTCCCCTCCAGTGTATAGAAGCTTCTTTCTTGTTTCCACGTATTGTCTACCCTGTTTCCGTTTCGTTATTTCTCTTTTCAGACGCGGAAGTCCTCTTTTGGTGGGTATTAAAAGCCGCTATAAACTCTCCGCCGACCACTTGCCCATTTTCTACAGTAAAGGTATGTCCAGCCTACATATGCCATGTTATACTGTCAACTATGTACCTATGCACAATATATGTATGTATGGACAATGTTAGTGCATAGGTTTTGTGTTTTGTATTCTCAATAATTCAGTGAATGAAAGATTATGAATAAATTATTTCATATAATGTGTCGTGTAGGGATGTAGTGTATTACAAGCAATGTAACGATTTTTGTCTTACTTTGGGCTTAGTACCTTAATGTTACATTATATAGTATATATAAGCATTTTAAGAATGTAGATTTGTTGCAAATAGTATATATACAATATTTAGTAAAAAATACTAAGTTAAAATTGTTATTTATTACAGATGAATACAAATATGCTTTTGCGAATGTATAAGACTGAGCATGCAGTGTATATATAATTTGTTTATATTAAAGTGACAGTATAGTCTGAAATATACCGTTGACTTATAATAATATTTTAGTTTTTATTGACGTGCACTATAACTATATAAATCGACATAATATTTCTAATCGTGTACATAATTGTTGTTACTAATTGAATTGGCGTGCATTACATTAGTTGATATTAGTAGTAGTGTATGCCAAATGATATTGACTGATGTGTACAATATACAGTTTCTGTTCTTTTTTCTCTTCCATTGATATACTTACACGCTACCCACATCGTGTTAATTATAAACACGTTAACCGAAAGTTTGATCAAAGTCTAATACTCACATTTGTAAACAAACCCCTAACCCCCAAAAGTGTACATTAAGATGGCATTTATATTAACAGACTATTTGTTTAGACTGTATATGCTGCAAATTGTTTTGATTATTTCTTATTTCTGTATATACAATTTTGCGGATGTAGGAGTTTATTTTGTGATCTAAAGTTTTTCATGATTCGTAGATTATAATACTTTAACGTGACATGTTTTCCTGTATTCGATTTATATATACATAGTTGATGGACACATATTGCTTGTGTGGTCATATTCCAAAGTGATTGGTAAATTATTGTTATTTTAACACCTTTATACAGCATGTACGTGCTATATAAAAAACGATTATTCTTCCCGCTTTGTAGTGCTTAAATTATATGTACACTCCGCAAAAGATTGGCAATTGCTGTCATCCATAATGGGCAATCTATGAAGTCTTCAATGGGAACTGAATTGTATCGTTTCAAAGTTAAATCTAGGAATCATTTATAGAAATGTGGTCTAATCAATGTAATTATATGAGTTAATGAAATATTCAGCGAAGATTCTTCAGCTAAGGAGTCTAAAAACAAATAAGTTACTGTTATATTACATTGACGCAAATCGTTAATCAATGTATGGACATGGAATTTCGTCACTATTATTTTTGTTTTCTAGTTCACAGAAATCCATAGCTATATTTTTAGATGAAAACTTAAGTCATTCACCTTTTGAAATAAATAAGATGCAAATGCAAATCCTTCTTGATTTATATACGTCAAATGTATTACCTCTGTTAAACGATGAAGCTATAATATTGAATTTTATTTTATATATACTTTTTCCGTATAATATCCCAGTTATCTTATGTCTTTAATCACACATGTATTAAAATAAAACGCTGTAAACACTTGTTACAATGTTACAATTAATTAATTTTACCTGCATATTTAGAGTCACCTAAACCACGTAAGAAAACTTTAAAAGATGGCCATTTGTTTTGGTTTTTTAAGTAATATTTGCTTAGATGGAACAATGGGATATATTGCTCCCTTATTTCATTACTTTCGTACATTCGGAGGCCAAGTTTACTTATTTCATTTTATTAATTTTATTAATTTTACTTGATTGGTCTTAGTTATCTTTTCTGTACCATTATTACATTATATCTGCTTTTAAAATTAGAGTTTGACAACAATATTTAGCACGTTTCATAATACAGTGTACTATGTAGGTACATAGCATAGTTCAGTTGCTTACTAAAGATAGATTATGAATGAATCATTTTCGGTTTATTACTTTGTATTATTGTGTAGTACTCTTTATTTCTTAGAATATGTGTTAGTATATGTTTACTATGATTAGTTTACGTCATGCTGAAAATATCTTATTCCATTTTCTTTGATGCTGACTAATTTTCTTTTCATTATTTTTATGAAGTTTATTTTTACTTTTTTAGCTCCTTGTAGCTGTGCAAAAGATTTTTATAAACGTATTGTATTTTTATATATGATACTTTAATGTATAAATGTAGAATAGAAATTCA
The DNA here is from genome assembly GCA_036023295.1 of Invenusta paracnida. NCBI lineage: Eukaryota > Metazoa > Platyhelminthes > Proseriata > Coelogynoporidae > Invenusta > Invenusta paracnida. Next base: position 34,201 of record JAYRBW010079361.1, on the reverse strand, counting down.
ATTATATTTAAGAACTCATTAGTTTGTTATTTGAAAGCACTCACGTTAAACCAGAGATGCATATTATTAATTGAATCGTTTTTTACGCCATGTTGACCCCAATGTAACCCTTTTACTAATTTATTCATTACTATGAGTGTACTAAACATATATCTCAATTGCTTAGCGTATTACTGGTATTTTATACTTATACACTTAAGCCACTTTCTATATTTTGTATGCATCTTGGTATATGCAGAAAACCCTATTATGCAAATAATTTTTAAGAACTCTATATAAATACATTTGTACATATGGGACAAGCACATCAACTTATGTAGGCTGTATCGCTAAATAGACACACTGTAGTTATGAGAATTGTATATAGGTATATTGTAATGAACGCAGAGGATAAGTCTATATGTTCAGAATAATCATGCTCTGGTGAGCTATTCAATCTTTTACAAAAGCCCTCATTTAGTTTTGTAAACGAATTTTACCTGCGTAAGGTATAATATCATTGACAAATATATTGATGTTTTAATCTAAAAATATAATGAGAACTATTTATAGTTTTAGTATATTTCTACAATTATATGTATTGTGTATGTTAAATTCGGTTACATTTTCTATATATATAATACATATTTCTCTCAGTACAGAAATAGGCCTATTTGCGATCCTAATTTTGAAATATTAATTATTAATCCTTACCCCAAATGTAATTTTCAATGGACTATCTTATCATTTCAATCTTGCAAAGAACATAATCAACCGGAAATTGTAGTAAAATTCAGACGTAATTTGCATTAAACGATTCAGATAAAGGCAGCAGGTTCTGTAGAGCAGTGTTTATTTCATGTTCTATGAAATTGAATGTCTTTCAAACCGCGTCTTGTTATCGGTGATATAATTTTTATGGCTCTAATTGTAAAATAATCTAAATATGACATTTTATGTTAATATCTTCATTTTTTTGTTTTCGGTTTTCTAATTTTATTTTGAAATATTTTAATGTATTTTATTTATTTAATCATTGAAGGCGATTATGATCGGGGTAAATTCCCAGACACGTATTATTTATATGCAGTTTGTGTTTTCCTAGTATTTATTTTGTATATATATTTTTTATTCGTAGCTATGAAGATATTAGACTATACCAGAAAAGTGTTTCTTGTCGATGAGCGTCCACATGTTGTAAAATTTGCTATTTGTAATAATTTCATTGGTTAATAATTTGCCCTAGAAATATCAAAATTCAGCGATGGGTTTTCACGAATTACCTACTATTTGCTATTTTACAGTTATAAATCTACTAATCTTAGTACAGGTAACAAAAATCTACTTGACTGGTTTGTTAGAATGTTTTCAAGAATTCTATGCGCTCGTAAATTTATAATTTTATGAATGAATATGGCTATTTATGTTTTGTGGGATTCTGATACTTTTGGTATTTGGAATGGTCAGTGTCGACCTATAAGACATTCAAAATTGGGGATTCCTTTCTTCTTGACCTTGATGAAAAGCAACTTAAATATAATGATTGTTGAATGTAATCTAATTTCAAAATATTTAATTCCAACTATTGGAGCTAATGTATATCTATCTATATTCTAAGAAATAAAAAATGGAATACAGTTAAAAGACATAAATATATTGAGTATGTAAGATAAGTATACACATCTGTAAAACTGGCCTGATTCACTTGGAAGATGTGGTAAATGGTTATACACAAGTCTGTTGCAAATACAATACACATGTATTTTTAGTAAGTATCAGTAACGTATACCGCCGGCTCTCTTATCTCAAATCCACTCCCAAAATACGCTTTCATTACGAAGGTGCCTTATAGCAAAAGACATGGGTTCTTTTCGCTAACAATTAATCTACTCTTTCACTGCATTTATTTACACTGTCCAATCCGAGTAAATGGAGATACGAAGGATTTATATTTTTCCAAACCTTCCCCTCATTTGTAGTTCCAGATACGCTAGTAAATAGTATTTGTAAAATGTAAGATTAGTAAATCATAGAATTGTCGATTTCTTAAGATAGTTGAAGATAGTTTGTGAACCCACCCCTCAAGGGAATGTTAGTCTAGTTCTTTTACCGATTTTCCTTTCTAGCTCATGAAATACAACGCAATTGGACTTAATGAAATTATTTTTAATCTTTACTGGCCATCCATACATTCGATCAGCAAAATCAATTTAACACCATTATTTCATTAGATGAAAAAAATTCTATTTAAACTGAATTTATATATTATTAATTATTAATTTACAAAATAATTGTACTAATATCACTAATATTATTTAAAATTTGCATTTCAAATTATAATTTAACGAAATTACTTTAAATTGTAAATAATACTACATTGTCACTGTTGCCTTGATAATATGCACCTTTATTAATTTTCAAAAATACCTTTATAATCTGTTTCTTATCTTATTTTGTCCAATTATCTTAATATGTACAATATATTACAGTGTTTTACTAAAATTTTGTTTTATTTTATCTTTGTCCTTTTATTATCTTTGTTACTTGTTTTAGACATATCTGTCTCAAATGATGGTATTTAGTATATTTAATTTGTTAAACCTAATGCGCATTTTTGCTCTTTCATAATATTCTTTTTATAGCTTATATATTATTTTATATTCTTGTTATTATTCATTACTTTGTACCTAGCTACATACTACTGTTTCTTTATATATACTTACTCTGTCTTAGCGCTGTTGACGTTGCTCGCAACATATGGCGCATTTTTATAAAAATATAATAATTATTATTATTCTTTTTATAGCTTATAAATATTGAATCTTAGTTCATTAATTCAAACACCAAATTTAACGATATGTAATAAGAGATAGTTTTGTCGACAAAACGAATAAAATTTAAATCTAATTATGTATATTATATAATATGCAATTAAGTTGTATTTTTATTTATATGCAATTCATATATTATGTTGAGTTTTTGTATATGTTAAGTTTAAATTTTGACAAATATATTTTTTTTTATTTTCTAATAAAATATGGCAAAGATAAAATGAATATACCCATTGTAATATATTATTCATAATTCTAGGTAACTAAAATGATAGAATTACTTGACATATTATGTAGTTGCAAACATAATTTACGTTTAATTATTATTTCGCATTTTTAAATACTAGAAAAGTGGCTTTCTGTTGATCTTTTTTATAAAAATGCAGCTTAAATTTACACATTCTTAATTAAGTGTTGTAATTTAATTTACTGCTCATTCTTTTCTTAAACAAATTGGAAGTTTAAACAGCTTAATGTGAATTTGTACATTAAACCTTACATCTTTTTTGTTTTAATATGCCAGCTTACAACCCATCAAATGTTTTAGTATATAATGTAGGTTTTTCCAGTGTGTAATTAATTATCCAAAAATAATCTAAGTAGTTAAATTTCTTTTTGTTTTAACAACTGTGTAATCTTAGTTTGTTTGATAACAGAATTTGTCTTGATATATCACTCCGAAAGCTTGCGTTTATTCTATTTTACATAACATAATATTTTACGGTTTGCTCTGCTGCTGGATTTATGAATATACGTATATGTTTATTGTATAATTTAGTATTTAAACGTGATTAAATAAATGGCGGTCTTATTTTTTAAATATATTTCCTGTTTTAAGTTCTATTAATAATTAATCTATTAATTAATCTATATAATCTATCAAACTAAATATACATGAAACATTAAGAAAATCGATTAGATAGCGACGGTTTACTGATTTTTATTTCGATTGCGGAGTTTAAAATTGTGAGCTAAATTATAAATGGCATGTTTTTTTATTAGCTCCACAGATTAAAATATTAAATAATGTTTTTATTTATTTATGTTCAACTTATATGAACTATCATATTATAAAGCAAATGTGAACTATGACAGTGTAATTAAGTATAGCGTATACAAAAAACTTAGTTACACGTTTCATGCTTTATTGATATGCTGTATTTTTCTTGTTTTCAATTAATTTTCTGTCTGTTTGTATTTGATTGTGCCAATGGACTTGCAGTTTATTGTTTTCTTTTAAATGGAATTTCCGTATTGTCTCTTGATAATATGTTTAATCATTTACTTAAATATAATTTTAAAGAAAATAATATTTTCCGTCCTACTGCAGTAGTATATATGTATATACATAAAATATTATTTTATAATGATTTAAAGAAATTTTCTGAATAGTACGTTTATTTTTTTCCATCATTTAATTTATTCTTTTACCATCACATGCATTATTAGAGAACATATACATATATCACATTTTTGCTTGAGCATTACTATAATTAAATTGGTATAATAGTGGTATTCAGTTATAGATTTGATTTCTTTAATCTGTTATTTATTGAATATATTTTTGTCAAATTGCTATGTCTATAAGAAATTTAAAGGATACCATTGTATAAATATTAAATCATGAGTATATAGATTATATCTAATTTAATGTTTGTCTAAATTCCTTGACGTGGACAAATCTACACTTCAATGTGTGTTTTTTGAAAATATATACGTTCTTCAATTCTCAAGACCTTTTTAGTTAAACTTTTCTAAAAATTTTGATTTCATTATAATGTAATCCTTAAAAAACAGAAATATATCAACTGTTTAAAAATGGTGTACTCGGGTGTTTTTCTCATTATATGGGTGTTATACCTGCCAACGATTAAAACGGTTTTCTCTGGTTCTGTAATTACTTTTTCATTTAATATGTTGATTTAATTCGTTCAAATTAATACACTTTTTGCCCCTTGAAAACTGGTATGAAGGCGTATTCTCCAGCATTGCATCTAGTTGACCTGTACCTCCTTTCTCGGCTTGTGTGTCTCTCTTCACAGAAAATCGGGGCTCCTACGCTCAATCGACCCCGGATATGTTACGTCAGGAGAGCACCACCGAGTACCACCCAGTTGCACCGCATCGTGAGGTTGAGTACTTCTTTGCAAGCGATGCTAGGTGAGTGAATTAATCTAACTCATTGGTGATTGTTTAATTGAAACAAGATCAATCGACCCTCACGTTCTTTGTCGTGTTGTTTTGGCATTATTTTGTTGATACTGCACTAAGTTATTGTGTGTTTCAGTATAATCTTGCAAACATCTCCAATATGCTATAGATATAGAATATAAATGCATTTATTTTAATGATCAAACTACTTATCCTTTACTGTGCTAGTATAGGGCATTGTTTTCTTCTGCTATATTTTAATATTTGACAACATTAGGCTTTTCATTAAAAATAACGAAAGTACATATTTACTACATTGGTGTTGTATTTATTAATTTAGAATCAATTTAATATATTATGTAGACTTCCATTCTGTGTTTGATGAAGGACAACCTTCGGGTTGTACGTATTCTTATTATTTCGTGGTGTTGGTATTTTAGATCATACTTTCAAAAACAAAATCGAGTTTGCATTTCTTTGGAGCATATAAACCAGAAATCTCATAATATATAATATTATGTATAGTATAGTATAGTATGCCTATTCCTAACGACAGTCTAACTTAAAACTATTAACAGCTTGTTAAAGGATTATGGAAAATGTGCCCCCTATGGTTTTAGGACGGAGTTTTTTATAGATTAAAGTATACCTATACCATGTATGCACCCCCGATAGTATAATGTACAGCCAGCTGTTTGCTAAAATTCCTTTTAAAGAAGGCACCATAGGAAACTATACTCGAGAAAGAGATCTCAGTGTACTCCCAAAGTTGCATTATACGTATATCATACTCGCTATTTCTCTTTAAGTACCATGAGTAAAGATTCTCACAATTTATTAAACACTAAGAAATCCAATTGAAACAACATTCTGTAAATTGTGCCAATCTTGTAATCATACTTAAATTGCATTATAATTATAGTATGCATTTTATGATATTGTGAAATATACAGTACTATTGGTTCATTGTCAATATTATATAAAGTTATTAATTAATCTCTTGCTTTCATTTGTTCTGTCATAGTTATGGGTTTGAGTTTTTAATGGGAAACGTCGGCGGAAGAAATAATGTTACTTTATAGTTGTTAGTTAGATAGCTTCAGGGAAAGAAATTTCCTTATACACACTCACAAATAGTTCCCATGATTCCTCTTTATACTTCTTTAATCGTCTTAATTACCTTTGTACTGGTTTTCCCTTAAAATTCTCTCGGGTAAGATATCTATAAATTGTAATATCTCTATTATTTTAGAATTTACTTTCACATAAAAGCTTTTATATAATAATCCTTAATGCTTATGTTCTATGCAAAACACACTGGCTATGTTTAATCTTGTTTAAGCAATGCTACTATTATACATATCATACTGTATCATAAGTGTCTGAATATGATTTTGCGAGTAAATGGCATATTTCTTGAGTATGCAAAACTAAATATAAATGATTATTTAAGACAAGCCAAGAGTATATATATCTCCTCCATTATAATATTACTTCTCAATTACATATTGTTTCTAAACTTAATATTTTTATCTTTGTTTAACTTTTATTTCTCATTACTTTCTTTTCGGTTGACATCAATTTTAAAATACATGGAAACTTCGTTTTTTAATTCAATTCAATTCTAATATGCTTTGTTAAAAAATAACTGTTGTTAGAGTTAAGTGCAACCATTTTTTAGATATTATTGAATCCATTCAATAAACAAAGTATTGACTAACTTTATTTCGTTTATTATCTAAAACTTTTTAATTACATACAATAAACTGCATTACGTTATATTTAGCCATGTTTATTAACTGTTATTAATGTTTTGTTTATCTGGTGAGAAATTTCAAGTTTTATTCTTATCTATGCATCTTGTAGAAATCAATTAACCGAAACGGTCATGAAGACAATGTCTAAATTGATTTCACTAAATCATAATTAACAACCAACTATGTGTTTACACTTTGTCCAGTTTATGTTATATGACTGTAGCCGGGCTATTGTTATTTGAAGTTTTAAAATACAGATATGTATGTCCAACTTATTTATGTAAAATACATCTCATGTATATTTCCTTCCTTCTCCTCTCTGTCAATATCCAGCGCAGTGATTGAGCACACTGACCAGGTGATCTACCTTGAGGACGATGACGTTGCTGCCGTGAAGGACGGTTGTCTCACAATCCACCGGATCAAGAGAACCCTAGATGAGACCACTGTGCGGGAAGTTGTCACTCTCAAGATGCAATTGCAGCAAATCATGAAAGGTCAGACTTGATAGGCATCCAGATCATACCACAAATGTACCTTAGACCGAGTTGTTGCCAATTGCCTTTGTAATATCTGGCTTACCAGAGTACCAACCAATTTATACTATTCAATACTTTTAAGGTCAATTTTTGATTTAGTAATTTGCATTCGAGGACGATCTGAAGTATTTTGATGGATGTCCACTAATAATAGCATAACTAATCTGGAGAGAATTTCCTTTTGCAACTACAGAGTTTCTGATAGTCTTGCCAAAAACGTTTTATAACATATATTCTAGTGAGTCTTAAATGTCAATATTAAATTGGCACCAGCAATATTTACTCTATAATTTTTCAACAATTTGACGATTTTGTTTTATATAGTTTTCTTGTCTTTTCATGGCAATAAGATTAATTGTAATATCACTTTTAACTGGTTTTGTAGCCAGCTTCTCATATTTGTGCATGTAAATTCTTTGTATGCACTCAATTTTAGAGTTAATCTTCATTATGTATCAAAACGATTTCAATTCTTGAGATCAAAAAGTTTAATGCACATTTAAATATCATATTTACTAAACTTTAAGTATCCAAACTTTCATATAACAAGTATGCAACTTCCTTAATTGGTTTATTTAATTGATGTCACTCCTGTAATTTTAATTGCATTATTCAAATTTTCTTTTTTATTATCCTTATTTTACATATTAATAATTAACTTTTAAACTTTAATTTGTGGAATATAATCTTGTTTTGATGAATTCTTTTATACTTTTAGTCTTATTTATATTTATGCATAGCTGCAGATTATCTTCTATTTTTAATAACTATGTAATGAACACTATACCTACTCCTTGATTTTAAAGTGTTATTTGTTTGAAATTAAGCTTATGTATAGCTTATTAGTTTATTTTTAGACTATATTCCATAAATCAACAGCTAAAAATCAAAATCTTTAGTCAACTCAAACGTAAATTTTTTCATTTTTTTTAATAATTCTGTTTATATTAATAATTTGAATAGAAACATATTGGACTCGCTAACTTTATTTGAAATGCTAATACTTTTATACCAAAGTACAAAAAACGATATTTACCGAATTGTTTTATTGTGTAATGTGTACATTTAGTTTTATAAATAAATATTTATATTTGAAGTTAGCATTGTTTGTTTTATTCGCTTAATTATAATGAATGTTTGTCATTACTGTCATAATTACTTTGTCATTGATATTACTTTGTCATAATTTGTCATTACTTTGGTTTGTTAAACAAATAGTGTGCCATGCAATTTCTCAGCTTTTTGCTTAATATAAAAAGACTGTAATTGTTACTCTTGTATATTTTAATCACTATAGAATGACTTACTTCAATCATAGTAATATGTTTGTATGTCTCTTGACTGTACTCTTACCGACTGATGACAACTAAAATAACTGTCATACACAACTTATTTTGTCTACAGTCAAAGAATATGACTTACGATAAGTCTAATTTCATTCAAAATAAGTGTATCACATCCGTAGTAGTATTCACCATTTCAGAGTTATAGTAAACAACAGTCCAATTCGTATGAGATAGGACGGTCTATCTTGTGTGCGTAGGCTCTCCTGAAAATGCGGTAGCAGCCCGTTCTATCTGCAATAAAGAGGGTATTTGGGGATAAAAGCAGGGCCATTCACAAGCTGTTACCGTATTCACAAAGTATTTATTATGCATATCGAAGCAGCATGTCAGAACTATTATATTATTATGTGGTTCTAATATGTGAGGGTGTACGATAAATGTGTTATTGATTACAAATTGGTGATGAAGTACTTCGGTTTAGTCAATTCAAATCCATTATAATTGTGTTTATAAGACCATGATGTTAATGCTATAAATTAAATATATTTATATTTTACTCCACCGTATAGATAAAATAAAAGGAGTTGTACACGAATTAATTATTCAAAATTTTAAATTATTTTAGTTGTTTCATCGTAGCTTACAAGAAATATAGTATTGTGTGTTTATATTAGATGTCATCATGTGCATAGTCTGGACTCAGCGGTCTTTTGATAGCAGATCGCCACCCTCATAATACCTCGAAGTATGATGCCAAGACACAAAGAGCACAATACTAAACAAAGACCCGATTAAACTAAATAGCACCGGACTTAGCTCACTCTAGATAAAAGTAGAAAGAGATTTGCTCGTATTTAAAAGATCGTAACATTAAAACCGGTTCTCGGCTCTATCTCGGTGTATTGAAACTAGTTATTAATTATTATAATATATCCTTATACTAAGAGTTGATTTAGTCTTTGAGCTGATGTCTTCCATGACCATTTTGTGGTGCAGGTAACTTCGACTACTTCATGCAGAAGGAGATCTTCGAACAGCCCGAATCCGTGATGAACACAATGCGCGGTCGAGTCCACTTCTCGTCGTCAGGTTCAGATGGGATCGCCCGTCAAGTGACGCTGGGGGGACTCAAGGACCACATGAATGAGATACGCCGTTGTCGGCGGCTCATATTCATCGCCTGTGGGACCAGCTACCATAGTGCATTAGCTGTGAGTTGTCTGTTATAGACTTAAGTGTCAGTTGAGCTTATATGAAAGATTCAAGTTCCGCCGAATGCCAGAGATATTACTACCAATAAGCACATAAGCCTGGGACACTGTTTTTGGACAAGTATTTGCGTGAAATTGCTCCACCCTTTGTAGATTTATCAATTAAGTCTACAAGAGATATTGATAGAGAACTTCCTGATGCCTCAATCTAAGTATTGCATCTTTTGGTCACGTTATGTTCACTATATAGAGAAACAATTATTCCGTGTGTTACTTGGTTAACTAATGAAATACTATTTTGCCACAATCTGTTGTATTTGGCTCGGTAAAACTCTGCCACTTTGAGTGTTTTAGAAGATGAAGTCCTGTAATTAAAGGAGGGAGGGTAATTATTACAACAGCCTATACTATTTTGCCACATGTTATTTATACATTATAGCTAGGACAACTATCTATTTAGGGTTAGTGTGGATAAACTGCAACTAACACTGCTTCAAGTCAATGAAGCTACATTGATAGATAGCTTCGCATAATATGTTTAATACAGAATGTAAATTAGATGGTATATGGGATCCAAAGCAGTTGGTGTTTTTGCTCTATGTATTATGCTGAAGACATTGACTAATTTCTCTATATAGTCTTGTCACATTATTTATCTACTCACATTTCGTGTTATTGGTGTCTTCTCTACACCTGTTAATTAATGAAACAATTTCAGTTATATTTATCATACATTCTTCGAGATACAAGAGACAGTGGTCGTGTAAGTTTGTAGTAGATCCAATTTTTATGCACACTAGGCAGTTATTGTGACTGATTATACGTAGGATGCTTAGGTACTCAATGTATGCATTTTCTAACCAACCAGAAACCATTATTTGTCTTCTTTTATATTTAGTTCGTCGCCAAACCAGTTCTACGGCTTGACGATAAAAATTCAATAAATTTTGCACCGACTGTTTTTTGTGAAAATTCATCATTCTCTAACTTTATGCCCACTCCACTTTTCATGTACATAACTATCATTTATTGTTTTGATTTTAAAGAGTACTTGAAATATACAGGTATATTAATTTACCTGTTAGATTAAGATGGAACATCTGTGAACTGCTCTTTGTGACTCACAAAACTGCATCGTCATCTCAGCTTGTTTTAAGGAGTTATTTTAATACACACAGCTATAAATTTAGAAAAATGAAAAGCTATACATTCGACGAATGCATAGTACAGCGATTATGACAAATTTCTTTAAAATCAACAACTATTTTCCACATAATTGTTTTGCTGGACAATCCGCTGACAATGTTTAGTCTAAGAATTTGAAAGGTTTTTTTAATAAATATAATTTTGTATATTTTGATGAATATATGAAATGTCTCCACATATATTTTGATAGAGTTTTTTATAATATGCGTGTAATTATATATCTACCCATTTCCATTTTTAGTTTATATAAGCAAATTTACTTAATTACTTTTAGGTAAGTGTGGTATTTCAATTTATATAAATATTTTCATCGAAATTTGACAGTATTCTCGTAAAGTAACATTAGATCTTATTCCAAGAATCAATTAAGATACTTTGTTACTTTGAAAATCATTATTTTCTTTGTACACAATGAATTCCATACACAATGAATTTTAAAATTATTATTGAATTTACCTGACATAACTTTCCAACATCGAGAAGAGAGAGAAGTATAAATTACTCTATTTGAAAATTGAGAGTTGGGGCATCTTTTATTACTTACTCCTTAATGAGGTTTATAAGAAACGATTGGATGGAAACATGACTTTCTCGTAAGAAATGACGTCATTCAATGTAAGTAAATTAAGGAAGAGTATTTTAAATTGAAATATGTGAGGATGATTTAAAATATATATATCGAGTTATGAAAATGCAATTGACACTACATTTTTGTTATACCATAAATAAACGTTTGTATGGTTTATCTAGCGTCAAGCTATTTTTTTAATTTAGAGCCAATAGGATCTGAGTATGCGATTTCCCTTATTTTTCGATTTTATACCCACCCCAAAACCACCAACAGACGCGACAGCTGTTGGAAGAGCTCTCTGAACTGCCAGTCTTAGTGGAGCTAGCCAGTGACTTCCTGGACCGTCAGACACCGGTGTTCCGCGATGATGTCTGCTTCTTCATCAGCCAGTCGGGAGAGACGGCAGACACCCTTCTGGCGCTGGGCTACTGTCGACCTAAGGGTGCCCTTATTGTGGGGGTGACCAACACTGTCGGCAGCACTATAAGCCGAGCCAGTCATTGCGGCATCCACATCAATGCTGGTCCGGAGATTGGCGTGGCAAGTACAAAGGTTTGTTGGGCCAGGATAATGGGAGGTTTTGAGGTTTCGTTCAGATGTTTAGACATTAGACATTGTCAATATTCTACATCAAGACTGAAAATGAACTAAGCAACCTACCTAACGTCAGTTTCGGTATTGTAAGGCAAAAAACTATTTCTTGTACATTCATTACTCAGGTAAAAAAATTTCCTACTTCCATAAAATTCAGTATATATTATCTATATTACCCAAAACTGGTAGCCTCTTGACAAAAATCTTCAAAAATACTCTCTTATGATCTCGATAACGTCTTCACTTGAATTAGTTAGAATTTCATTTGATTATATTTGCTACATGCATACCTATATTCTATATATAAAACTTTCGCAATATATCGCTTCCGATATTACATTTATTATTGTATTTGTGATAATTCCTAAATAGTAAAATGAAGAAATATATCGTAATTAAAATTTCATTATTATAATATGTACAATCACAAAGTTGACATTACTGATTACAAATAGTACTTATCATCTCTCAATAATCGACAGGCCTACACGAGTCAATTCATCGCTCTGGTCATGTTTGGTTTGGTACTGTGTGAAGACAAGATATCAATGCAGAAACGAAGAAACGAGATTATTGAAGGTCTACAAAAACTTCCTGGTAAGTCGTTCGAGCAGTTTTTAGCTCTTGTAATTTTCTATTTATATTCATGAAATTTAATATATAAAATACTTTCTGAAATTCAGTTGTCACGTCATTTTAATTGAATCCTTTTTAACCAAAATAAAGTGGGAACAAGAAGATTAATCCATCTAAAAGGAGCCATCAATATTTTTCTAACTAAATTGTAACCATTATTGTATTCTATTAAAAATCATATTATAATTGACTATAACTCTGACAGAATATCAATAAGTAGTGTGTTTTAATTAAGACTAATTGCATATTGCCGATAGCATAGCATGAAGTGATTACAATATCGATAGCTGATTGTACATGGAGAATTGTATTATATAGTTTCAGTGATATGTTTGCGTAACTATTATTTAATATTCTTCATTGAAGAATTAGATTATTTTTTAATTATAAATCTATTTTATTGTTTTATTTTCGAACTTTAAACTTGTGTGAACTATTTTATCTTTTCATAAATTTTCACTATTTTGAGTATATAAAATTAAGTTATAGCGCCAAAAAATAGTGCTTAATTTTGTGCAATTTCTTCTTATAATTTTTTAGTTCATATTGTCTTTAAATAGTAATATAATTTATGTCAACCATTGATACATTTATGTAAAATTTATAGTTTATTTTATTATACATCATTCGTTATGCTTGCAAATAAATAGTACTACTACTTTTAACTAGTAACGAACTTACTTTAACATATTTCAAGTTTCATTAAACAAAGCAAAAACACACTTAACTATTTTTTGTTAAATAATTAATTTGACTTAAAGTATCTTTCCGGTATAATTTTGTCTATAGTTCATATATTGTCCCTTTGTACATGTAATCAATCTCCAGACCAAATTCGGCACATTCTCCAACTGGACGGTTCAATCAAGGACCTTGCTAAACAACTTTACACCAAGAAGAGCTTGTTGGTCATGGGTCGCGGCTACAATTTTGCCACCTGTCTTGAGGGCGCTTTGGTAATTCGATATACTTTTATGCAGAAGTTCAAATAATCAGATTTAGCCATGAAATGGGACGAGCCAATTTACATCCATTAATTAGGTACTTTGATAAGAGTCAGACGATTTTTAATGGATAGAAAAGTTGAGGAGAAACAATGAAATGAATTAGCGCCGTAAATGGTGAGATATTTGTATACAAAGTATTACTAGTAGCATGTCCAGTAACTCTGCTTTTAGTAGTGCTATGAATCCGGTCTATACCTTATTACAGAGATTACAGGTGATTTTATAAACAGAACATATTTGGGTGTATAGCAGTTTAATTGCAGGAAATGCAGTTGTTAAGGCAGTATTGGGATTCCCTGGTCTCTCTGAAGGGCCATTCAAAAGATTTCTTTGTAGTGTAATTTAGACGATATTTTTCAAGGATTCCGCTTTTTTGATATCTGTTTGTGTAATACTGATTCCTTGTGTGTCATTAAAATACGAACTGTAAGATAAGTAATTAGTTCAATGTGTCAAGTCAGTTCGGTGGGGTTACGGCGAAGTGTTTTGCTTATAATAGTCATTACTTTCAAGTTTTCTTTCGATTATGCTTTTTAGTGTATTACAATCCTTGTACGTTTTCTATCGGAAGGTCATGGCTATCAAAATGTAAACAAGTGTTTGAGTTTCCTGTACATCTATTCAAAGTTAAATACAATATTGTGTTTAATGCTTAATATTAATAATGAATTGATGTATAATTTCTATATTTAACTTTACATAATTATACAGGAAAGCCAACCACTGGTCCTTGCTTACATTCGGATAGTCATGTACCTCTCATTAGAAAATATAATCTTATTATAACATAGTGTAATCACGGTACAAATAGTTCAGCTGCAGTGAATTTATTTATATGTGGAGACGAAGCAGATACAGTAACGTGTTACCATAAAAGAATAGTATGAACTTGTCTCATGACAAAGAAGCGTTTAAGAGCATAAATACGGAACATGCTACATTAGGTAGTATGAATGAGTATACCATTATTATTATATCGATATAGGTACTTTAATGCAATTTCGTATATTTTGTTGGTTCGTCTATATCGACGGTTTAGTTACATCCATATATGTATATTGGTTTTACTCTATAAACATAGATTGGTTACCCGAACAAATGCCATAACAATTTTAAGAAGTACGATTGAGGTCAAAAGTAAAGATCATTTCCGGATTTTTAATTTTCCTATTATAAAAGAGACTAGTAAAGATATATAAATATATTTTTGTCTATATTATAATAATATGTAAATGAGTTAGTATATCTTAATATTTAGAAGTGGAATATATATTGTTGATCACGATCGCATATTATGTCCAATAGTTTCAATGCAATTAGTTTATCAATTAATTTCTATGGTTACATCTCTTGGGGTGTTGGTGGCGAATCTAATCTATATGCAAGCCTAACTCCCTTCTGACCCCCTCTCCCTGTATCTACTGGGGACTGTCATGACATACAGAAAGTGAAGGAGCTCACCTACATGCACTCAGAAGGAATCATGAGTGGCGAACTGAAACACGGTCCGCTGGCGCTGATTGATGAATCAATGCCCATCGTCATGATCGTAACTCGAGATAACATCTTCAAGGTGAGTGCATTATGCCTATTTATCTTACCAACATTTTCACACGCAAACTTTGTCTCTCCCTTTCATTATACTACATTCAGATTAATGTTGGTACACTTTCATTTCTTCATTAGAATCTAAGCATTCTGTCGCTTTCTTATACTAAATGGCCCTTGTTTTTCTTTCTTAGCGATGTTTATTTCATAAATTGCCTTTGTTAGATCTTTAAATTAGCAACGTTAAAAGTTACTATAATAATATTATGTGTTTGTACATTTTTATATTTATCTCTAAATTGTCAACAAAGATGTTAAATATTACTTTTAAATATTTCATTATCATGTTTAACTATCCTGAATTGAACATTTTTCTAAAACGTGATGATTTTAGTTAAAATGTAGATAATTGTAATTAATTATCGATTCGGATGTATTCGTTTGATTTATCAATATATGAATATATAGATATTCCTATATGCTATTTAATTTGGACAAAATTACAGTAGCAAATTATAAGGCATTTGTATATGGAGAAGCATACTGGAGGCTCCACAATTATTTGGTTGAGAGAGTTAATCATACTATTTGTTTATCTAAGGACACTGCTTCCAAAGTGATTTCTGTAAACCTTGAGTGAAAACTTACTTTACATCTTTCCAATTTAAAGAGCATCAAACAATTCAGTAAAGCAGATACAATTTTCGATACAATAATTACTCATTTTCGGCCCAATAATTTTAGCAACACAGACAAGTTTGGAATGAGACAAGCTTGTTTTAGCTAGACGAAATTTACGACTCTTTTGCACGCGAAAACATCAAACTTATTGAGCCACGCTCAACTAGAACCCTTTATTCTAAATATTGACACATTGGAATATAAATATACTCATTATTGCTACGGACTACCATATTGAGCAAATGATTATTTAGTTTACTAATATCGCTGCAGTGTACATACAACATATGTCACAAATTCAACAAATATATTTGCTTGCAGAACACTGTAAGCAGAACATTTCTTACCTGCTTAGAAATATACATAAATTACAGTCTTGCAAATATAAAAACATGAAATAGTACAATTATAATTATGCTGCACTCAATTTTGCAGCTGTTTTATATTGTTTGACATTTATGAGTAGTTTACTTTACCAGTGTAGTTGTTTGTCATATAATGGACTATTCTGCCGCAATTCGCTTTATTTTATATGAATAAAACGTGTTTAAAATATTCTTTTTTTTTTCAGAAAAGCATGAATGCAGTCTCAGAAGTTACAAGCAGAAAAGTTAGTATATCCTATATTTTGATTTATTTACCTTATAATTGATATTTCTTAATATAGTTATGAAATAAACCTTTTGGTGATTTTAACTACACATGTTAACCTCTTCATTTGAACAACACTCTTTCTAGGGCCGCCCAATACTTATCTGCAACGAGGGTGACACACCGGAAATCTGTCCCAACGCTCAGTCAGTTGAAGTGCCTCATACGGTGGATTGTCTTCAGGGCATTCTTACTGTGATTCCCCTCCAACTACTCTCCTTTCATATTGCTGTGCTCAGAGGATTTGATGTGAGTCTTCCCAGATTTGTTACTTACTATTTTAGACAGCAACGTATGATTTTTTTATGATTTTGAATTTTTATGATAATTCAATTGTAAAAGTTATGCTTTATTATTTCCTAGAATCAAAGGTTTAATATATTTTACTACTTTTTTGTGTAGCAGTAGAATAACAATTATATTATTTTATCTATTTTTAATAATAATTGTTTATTTTTAGGTTGACTGTCCACGGAATCTTGCCAAATCAGTAACAGTTGAGTAAACGTGTCCGCTGACTCAAATCTCAATAATATGCCAAGTCTGCCTAGTAATTTCAGACACTTTATTCGCTATTTCTTATATTTTTGTATTTGGGTCTCTTTTCTTCCGACATTTTTTTATGTTCAGGCTCTCTTTTGCCTCTATTTAGCCTCTATTTGTAACCTATTTTTAGATCTGTTCTTTTAAAGGGAGCTAATGGCATGCCGTACTATGATACTGTTATTTTTACTCGATATATTCTCTATTTTGCACCGATTTATTTTGAAAACCTTTGCTGTCGAATATAATATATAAATATTACGAATCAGAAAATAATTATCGCTTTCTAGGATAACTGTTTATAAATTATGTTATCGTCTAAAATGGAATTGCTGTTCTATTAAGATATATTACTAGTATGTTGATTATTTTGTAATATAATGAAAATACATAATTTTTAAACTCGTTTCATCTTGCTTTATCGATAAATATTTATACTGCAGCTGTTACCAAGATTTAAAACAATACTAAATTTGTTCTTGTCTAATTTATACAACGGTTGCATTTTGATGATAGAAAGGATATAAGATGTACTATTTGGCTATCGTTTAGTATAAAAAGGCTCCTTCAAATATATTTACGTATTTTGCATGAAAGCGTAGTTGATAACTATATCTAATTAATACAAACCTATTGTATTATTTGTATACTTATAAATTGGTGCATTGGTTAGCCTCGTAGACAATATATTGAACATTTGTTCACTATTTAATGTAAATATTGTATCAAAATTGGAATTCAATTATGAAACTAAAGTTATAAGTGCATAATTACCTGCGCTTAAATACATATCTCAATTATATGCATTGTTATGTCCTTCAAATCTTTATTAATTGATAAAACGACAAACTTGGTCTCAATGAGTGCTTATAGTAAAACCTATAATGCTGTATTTAATTTTAAATCTTTTTATTAATGTAAAATATGACTCATGAGTTAAATATATATCGATTCAATGTTATTCCTTGATTTCCTAAATTAAAAATATCTAAAACAGATTTCTAATTCCTTGCTTTGTGTTTTATTTTAAAACAACTGAGTATTCGAAGTAAACATTAAAACATAAGCTATAATTAAATTGTTATTACTTGGGCCATACTGCACATTTCCTCACTGATTATTTAGGTGATTGCTCTGTTCAATTATAACGCTTCAGGGCTTTTGAATGTGTAACATGATCTATTGACTAAATATCTAGCTATTTTCAAAATAATTGATTTATTCAAATTTGACATCCTACTACACCAATATAATATGTATATATATTACATCAAGTCAAAGCACATTGACTTTTTTGTTTTCAAACCTGTTATTTGTGGTATGCTTGTGTTTCTCAGATAAACTAAAGAATTCTAGTGTATAAAGTGCATGCAATATTCTTACGTTTTCATTTTATATCTAAAAAATAACAGCTGACATTGTTTAATTCCCTCACCTATCTATGATGTGTGCTTCTCCTGTAGAAGCAGCTTTGTCTTAAGTCAACATTTGTGCAATGTTATTAGACCAGTTTTATTTTCACAATCAGTGTTTAATCTTCTCATTCTAATTGAATCACAAACTTGAAATTTTTGTGCTCGAACCTTTGTGGTACCGCTGCTTAAAACTTCTTCTCGGCCTCGTTCATTGGTTTTGGTGTTTGATTTTGAACATAAGGCCCTTATGTATGCATACATACAATTCCTCCATACACTACTAAAATGGTCACACATGCGTAAAACAGTATACATATATATATATATGTAATTGATAAGATCTTATTTATTCTGTTTATATACTTGATATAATTATTATATATATTTTAATATTTGTATGATTAAGTAGCACATACATACACTAAGATTTCATTCAAGAAGGACAATTCGTTTCTTATTATACTCTTATATTATTATGCATATATGGTTGTATCTTTTTTGTTTGTTTTTAAATAAAATTATTTGTGTTTTGCTCGGATTATGATGCCTTTTCATTTTACAAAATGTATAATTATGTACATTTTAAATTGGAATTGCCCTAAAATCTCTGAAAAGTGGTCATGTGATGGTAGTGTCCATGTACCTCCAGTTTTGGTTGCGATATGTTTGATAAACCTACAACGTTTAGTCTACACATATACATAAATATTATTTAAACAAAGCGATTTACTATTGACTAAAATTTATGACGCATTGTATATATATATGAAATCAATAAGAATCTACTCTTTTATGTCTCTATAATATGATGATAAAAAACACTGGGAATTAAAAATACATATGTTGAATAATTATTAGGCCTCGGGCTAAAAAGAAATTTACCAAGTTAAGCTTTTCAATTAAGGGATGATGCAGAAATGTTGAAATTCTCTTATTAAACTTAAATCTATTTTAAAAAAATTAACTTAATGTATGAATTAAGCTTTAGATATTATTTTCATTCATCGATCTATTTATTGCAATCTAAATCTGATCATTTAATTGACTCAACAACCGGTAAACTTCATACTAAATTAAATCTGTTGCAATTAAAATTCTTATACTTAAAATCTCAGATTTTATTGCTAATGAGTTTTAACGCCATCTTGATTTACCAATATTGGATGTATGTTAAATATTGACTTTATCAGAAAAATCTTCTATTTATATCGTCATAATCTACTATTTTGAAATATATTTTATTAAAAATGTACAAGAAATATATTCGGTATGCATAAAACAAAGCTTTCAATGACTGTCTAATTGAGAGAGACAACTAGCACCGAACCGAGCGGGATGACGTGCAGGTATCATTGAGGTCACCAGGGGGCGCCGCACGCCGAAATGGACACTCGACGGTGAATTGAGAAAAATACACAATAAAAGAATATTTGTCGGACAGCGTAAGAATACCATTATATAGCTCTACGAATCTGAATATTTTACCAAAAGTAGATTCGTGATAACCAATCACTCTAAATTATAATTCGCTAGGAAATATAGAATAGTTTTAAATTGGTTGCAGTATTATAAACGCCTATTGTTGACATATTCTACAACACTATTTTATAGACCACTGTACCATAGGATTAGATATTTATACTATTTATTTACAATTTAGCATAAATATATTATTTACATTTCTATTACACTTCTATCTTGTAACTGCATGTAAACACATGTTTTCCAATCTAGAAAACTCGCTGCAGTCCATTACTTTCTCTGCCGTTTCAATCAGGCATACTTCGAATTAAAGGTATTTATTCAGATTAATGGTGAATTTTGTTTCTAATTTTATACTATCTAGATCATTATATATAGGTAGCTGATCTATTTTAGATATTTACATATTTTTAGCCTATTAATGCATGCTTGAACACATAATTTCTCTTTTAGTTAAAACAGGATAATAAATTTCCAATCGATTGAAGTTAATAGTGGACTGCTTATATTTTTTATTAAACATGTATGAATTCTTATTATATAATATCTCAGTAGATGTAAGTTTCCTGTAGCAGCATTTTAATAAATAAAATTACAGATAAAGCACAAGCTGTTGTAAAATAAGTATATTTTTACACGAATTTTCGGAAGAGAAACTTCCCTTGTCGAATGCGATAAATTATGAATAAAAACAGAGAGACAGGCTATTTAATAGTTGAATATGACATGGTTACGTAATAAGATCAAATTATATAAGTAAATAGCTAAGTACATATTTCATACTTTGGCTTCATAATAACGTTAGCTATAACAATTATTTTTCTAAGATTTTGGTTAATATTTATAATAACCTTTTTCGATCATTAAAATAATTTACGTTATGTTCATAAATTCGCCACTGCGTATATTTGTGATACTATTGTGATTTTAAAATATCTAAATTCTAAATATCTAAATCCGTTCCTCTTTATGTTAGAGCTCTTATGCTTACATTATACAATAAATAAAATGTTGAAATATGTAACTAAGTATTTTCAATATATGTTAAAGTATTTCTAATTTTACTATATGGTTACTAAATTACAATAGAACACTAGTAGGGTAGGTGCATATCTAGGACATCTTATATTTTTTATAGTAGTCTATATTGCATATCTAGGCCACCCAGATATTATGCTCTTTCTACTCAGTATTTTGATATTTCATATTTAAAAGATAATAATTTTATGCTGTAAAATCTGCTGGCTTATATTAAATATTCTGCTGTCAAATAATTACTATTCACTGTCTTCACTCTTTCATTTATAAACAGTAACATTTATTAATAAATATACGCTTAATAAAAACGAAAAGGCAAAAATCCACGATCACAATTTGTTTAAATAAAATAAAAGCTATTACTGCTTACTTTCATAAATGTAAAGTCTTTTAAAGTCTGTAATTTCTATACCGTGTATGAAACATTAAAATATAAGCAAAATAACTGCTGCTTGCATTACATTTAAACTATTTTAATTTTTTTTAACTATAAGGTACATATTAAAGTTCATTTAAATTATATAAAAATGAAAAGTAACCAATACGTCTATCCCGTGGTCAAAATTACTAACAATAGAAAGAAAGGTAATCGAAATATTTTTAAAACATGTCTTACAGAAATCTATTTAAATTGTAAAAATTCATCATATTATGATGTAACATTTGAAGTTTTTCAATCTCTACACACGTCATATATTAATTCTGCAGAGATAATTCTGATAGTAACTACATTGTAACTATAGGTATAGTAACCACATCATGAATCCTTTCTATTTAAATGAAGCAAAATGACCAATTTTCGATAATAATTAAAAATAATTATGTACATCTTAGAAGGTAATGCTCTGTCACAGGTTGCAAATGATAATTTGAAAAACAAACATTTAATATAAACATCTTTTAATATTGACATTTCATTTAAAGCCATTAAAACAGGAATATTGATAGTATATCAAAAGAAGGCGATAATATTTATTGACGGATACTGGAATATTATTCCAATAAGTAGGCTTTACAGAGAATTAACACCATATCTTTATGAAGAGCACAACAAATAGTTTTATATGCATGGCAACATGGACCACATTGCATGAGTCACAGACACACCGAGGGTTTATAATGTTGAAATAATTGTTTCGTTTATAAAATATATATTAACATACCTATAATAAAATAATGAAACTCATTATATAATGAGCATAACATCCCATTAATTAAATTGTGTATCACATTGTAATAAAGTGTATTTGAAGTCGATAGATGACTTATTGTAGAAAATAGAAACCTAATTATGTTTTTTAAATATATTAAAAATGTAACAGATTTTTACAACATTCGATGAATAAAATATATGTATAGTGTAACACAACAATTAACTGTTTAAATACAATAGAAATCATTATCACAGTATAAATAAAATAATGTAGATAACAGTTATATCTAATCTGCTTAAAAATATATCATAATAAATGTAGTATTTGTACATAAAATTAGATAAAAAGCGATTACTTGGTTAATATATGAATGAGAAGCCCTGCTGTATAGTGAAAATATTCCATTTTCGTACATAAATCATTTAATATAGGTAGTCAACATCACTGTTCTATGTATCTTATACTGAATAGTATAATATTGTTCCAAGAAAGTCGGAAAACAATCCCACAATAGATTCACAGAAAATAACAGACTAATAAATTATACACAATCAATAATAACACCGAACAATTTAAGCCTTACCGGGTGTAAGTGATTGTAAATGCTTGCAAATTTATGCGTTTTAAAGTATACTTGGGTATTATCGATTGTGTATTATTCATGCTTTTAAAACGATAGCATTTCGAAAATCGGGCGGAACTTATAGCTCACCCTGTATGTACTCAAATTCTTTCGTTCATAAGCTTGTGAATCATGGAAATTAATAAGACGCTATCTACTACTTAGTTAACAATAGAATGAAACTAATTATATTTATAATGATTAATGAAATTCCTTGATACAGCATTCCGTAAATCGTTGATTATATTTTTAATACAAACCATTAAAATAGTCGACACAACAGCTGAATTATTTATAACAGCTTAACACAAAAATACGCGAATAATAAAAGTATATTTTATCTTGGTAAATATATTGTAACAGTTTTTGTGGATAAACAAATAAAAATTATGAATTTACTTATAATATATAAACTTTTGTGAATTAGAATTAGTGCATAGGCGTTACCTATGTAGGAACGATATTACTTAATTAATAAAGTAGAAACGATTGTGATTACAAGAAAAATAAAGAGAGAATATACTAAACATGCAGAATATATGCACAATATAAAATAAAGCTTCCGACAGTTAGTATAAAAATTTATGCAAAATAGGTTCAACGCAGGAGAGTATTAGAATTGGAAATTGGGAGCCTGTTTCAAATAATTTGATATAATTATTTCCGTTTTCACTAAAAGATACGACTGATGCACACTGGCCCGACTATTACACAAAGCGGAATAGACACTTTGTATGTAAACTGCAATCAATACGACAAACAAATGCACTTGTGAGCCATATTGACTCCAATGTTTTACAATCAATCAATAGATTAAAAGTGTTAAATCAATTATAATGAATAATGGTATATATTATT
Source organism: Invenusta paracnida (assembly GCA_036023295.1). Taxonomy (NCBI): domain Eukaryota; kingdom Metazoa; phylum Platyhelminthes; order Proseriata; family Coelogynoporidae; genus Invenusta; species Invenusta paracnida. The sequence goes on along the minus strand of JAYRBW010079361.1, from coordinate 10,441 downwards.
TGTAGTAATATGTAAATATAAATATATATATATATACAGAACGTAAACTCTCATTTTCACTCTAATATAGATCATTGAAGAATATGGAACACACAATACAGCAATAATATAAAATACAGGTAGTAAAGGGCAACCTTTAAAAATCACACAAATATAGAAACAATAGTTTCGTATTAAATAATCGATTCAATTGACTAAGTGTTACACTCTTCGTTGTACAATGTGTAAATTGTCATTATCTCTTAAAGTTGAATCGATGTACTGTCCTGGCAAGTGAATAAGTCTCTAACAATAATATCACACAAACAGACAACGTATATATTTCAAAATATTAAGGAAAGAAATAGTGACAGGTGAATAGAATACTTCCCCATTTGATTATGCATTTAGAGGGTAGTTCCACTTAAAGTGTCTGTTGGAACTTGTGGAATGATGAGAGTGGAAAAGAATTGTTATCAGATCGACTGATGCAGCTTAGTGGTGATATTGTCAAGATCATTTCAATGCCTAGTATGTATGTATAGGCGACATTTGTCCAAAATCAATATTATGTGTCCTAAAATGAGAAGGAAACCAATCGTTTTTATCAACAAGTTACAATTTTAACACTAATAAAAAAAACATTATTTTGTAGGATGAACTGAACTTGCTTCCTTGTTACTAAAAAGTTTTAAAATGAATTAGTATTGTTATTTCACTGCATTGCATTGCATTGCATTGCTTAATCAATTTATGTGGCTAAAATATTTACATTTTAACATCTTTTAAACGTATAATATTAGGTATTAATACTATGTATTTGAAATATAATACAGCCATATATGTATATAACATAGTATAGATATGTATAACTAACTCACATGTGGATCTTAGCTTGTCAAACTCCTCTCCAAACATGGAATCTTCCATGGAATCCATTTGTCGAGTACGAAGCGAGTGTTGCCCAGCAGCAGAGGCACTGCGGACCAAACTGGATGGCGCACAGAGCCCTTTCGTCCGGTCTAGTGATTGGCTGAAAGCAGGGAAGGGGTCACGTGATTAATGCACAATAAGCATAACAGTATTGGTTTAAAGATTTCAAAAGGTAATACTTTATTGATGTTATAAAATATCATATTATGACTCAGGAAGGACATCACATATAAAAATGCACCTCAACAGAAACAGTTAGACTAAAAGTTAACTATATATTAATTGTAAATATGTTTCGAAAATAAACAAAACATCTCTTTACAATCTTCATTAAAGAATTCAATGATACTTCTAATCTTGAGTGACTGAAATTGATAATTCTGGTAATACTCACACTATCCCTTCGTTTTATTAAAATTTTAATAAAATAATATGTTGTTTTCTATTTTATTGGAAATCCAAATTTTTAAAATAAAATGCACAAACTTCAATGATTTTTTTTTAATAAGTAGACTAAATAAAGCATTTAGACACCTACCCGAAGTCCTGAAAGCCAAGAGCATTGGTGCACTGGCCAGAGCTCGGCCTAGAGGCATGGTTCTGCAGTAGTTGGTTCCCAGGTGCTTGTTGTCCGGCCTGGGTAATGGCAGAAGTGTCGCTCACAAGACGTCGATGCTTCTGCGTGCTGACACCACCAACGCCAGAGGGAATCATCTGAGAGAAGGGCGCATAATCATAATTATAAGCGGGAAAATACGACACATATGCCTGGAATTGTAGCCCGTTGTTGATAGGATAAAGCCAATTCTCCAATCAGAAGTCACCATTCCACAAGAAAGATTTAAATAATGTCGTAAGAATAAAATTCTTAAGTATCCATATGTTTTTTAAAGAAATATAATAGGTTATATACTTACATTGTAGACCGGTGGTCGAACAGACACTGACCCCGGCAAAGACTGCCAAGATCCGGCATAGGCAGAGGGCCCTGGCATCGAAGGTGTCATGGACACACCATGAGGGAAGGCTTGCTGTTGCCGAGCACATGTCCCGCCACCCGGCCAGAAGGGTGATGTGTGGCCTGGGCGGACATCATGGGAGGAGAAAGACTTTCCGAGCGGAGAATTGTTTCCACTACATCGGGCTAATGCTGCTGCCACCTGGATGGGTCGTGCAAATGAAAATAAAATTATAAAATAAATTACATGACGTTATACAACTTTGCTTAATATGAATAAATTTTATTATATTCTACTTACAATTTAAAAGTAGTATAAATATTTCTAGTTTTATATTTTAATTTTTGAAATAATAAGTTTGCAAAGGCTATCATTTTGAGTCATAATATTATATGTATGTATAATAGAAACTTTTCTACATAAGGCATTTTAAAACATTTTTAACAATAAATGTTATGGAAATAACAGAATAAAATATGTTAAGTAGTAAGTTATAAGTATATAGTGGAATAAATTACATAACAAGAATCTTCATTTATGCATAATTTAAATTAATGAGTTAGTTAATCGTGTATTTTGGATTATATTGTATTGTAGGTGCTCTGGGGTAAAGCTTATCAATGTTGCATAATGAAGCAGAGTTAACCCACGGACCTGAGCGGGCAAGGCCCTCTGCGCACTGGCAGTGAAGCTCATGAGATCATCTCCTCCGGCAGTGGAAGACGTGGATCCCGGACCCCCACCAGACAGCTCCAAATCCGACATGAACTCCTCCAGACCTTCAGTTATCGATCGTGGTCCACCCGAGCCAATGGATGCCGGAGCCGTGGTGGTCAGAGGGGTGTTGGGGGGCGCCTGTGGACTCCAGGGTCCGGGTACCCCAATGATACCACCACTGGTACCCTCGAAACAGGTAGCAGGTGGTAAGAGGACTTCACCCCAGGGGTCGGGAAGGTTAGTGTTAGTTGCGGTGCCTACTGGAGTCTGCTATAGGCAGGTGTGAGTTAGTAGGCCAAATATATATGTTTACAAATAAGAAGGTAGCAACAAAAAAGAAAGAATGTCAAAAAAGAATTTAATCAATAACAATGAGTGAATGAATATAGAAGTAGACTGTATTATAGAGAGAATAGAATAGTGGAATACAACAACCAAATATTAACATTTCGACTGACGGAATAAAGCCACTCATGCAATGAAAATCTGTATTTTCATTTTCGTGGAAAACAACATGTGCCTAAAAACACAATACAAATTAAAATACATTAATTGAAATTGAATAACAAACGCAATGTTCTAATTTACATTGGTATATTACATATATGTCCTAAGCTTGTAATAACGCGATTAATAAACTTTTAGAGAGATAATTACAACATAAACGCCAGAAAAATATTTAATACTTAACAAATAATATTTCATTATAGATCTCAATACACTATAATCTCTCAGTAACACTGTCTGTTTGAGGAATGAGCAGCAGTATGGACAATGTCGTTTTAATAAATACATAACAATGGAAAATATTGTATCGTCTTGAATACCTTCAAAGAGGTAATATTAATTATGCGCTAAATCACAATTAATAGGTGTCATCTGATATTTATTTTATCTATTTTTGTAATTCTACGCTACAAAAAATATTTTTAATAAAGCAAATTTATTTCGTTCTTAGCTTTATATGTTATCACCAAGTCTGATACTAAATATCCTAAAAAGTAAATCAAGAAAGACCATAATATCGCGAATTAAGTAAGTTTATTTATCTATATTAAGATATCCGTATACAGTATATAGTATATAGTATATATCCGTATATAGTATATAATAACTACAATTGTAATCTCGTTGACAACAAAAAAAGTAATCCATAGAGTGGTAATTAAACATTGAGACAATGATAATATAATTTGATGGATTATGTAATTTCACACAACAGGGGAGTGAATTTTTAAAAATTCATTTTTGTAAATTTGACTAGCAGAATCATTTTTTATCTAAAAATAGAACTAAATTTATACTAACTAAGTCAATTTTAAATAACTAAACTCAGTTATTATATTTTATATTGACTTAATTTGCTGCAAACATTCTCGGTAAAAAAATAAACGATTGCGTTATATTTATACTATAATTAAAACAGAATAAAAACGTATTAATTAATCTTTGCCGTTATCAGATTTCCACGAAAATAATTCATGGTGTTTCGTTATAAAGAAATGAGAATTCGACTTCTGATTGGACGACTGGTATTATCCAATAAGTGAAGAGAGTCTGTGATTTGACGTACTGTGGCATCTCTATAAATCATTATAGCTCTTTCAAACTTACTTCAAAAGCCGACGATACTGGAACTGCATCGATCGAGTCAGCAAGGATCACGTGACCTGGCCCACCTGCTGGTTTCCCATTGGTTGAGGCAACGGATCGATTTATGGCTGCGCTGCCGCCAGCTTTTGGTCTTTGACGTGGCGCCACAGAAGTGGATACTGGATTCAGTTGGAGCGGTGCTGGTGTGTTCCCGGACCGACTGAAAGGAGACAATCGGTAAGAATGAACCCAAAGCTGCAAACTGCAGTTTTAGGTTGTTTTATTTTAAAATATCTATACTTTACTGAAGTATAAATTTATTGATCGATACGTCTTATTTAAGTTAGGTAATACAACGGATAAATATTTGAAAAACCAAAAAAGAGACAATATTGGTTTAGTTAATAAATTTTAATTAAGGCCTCAAGATTTCTCTAATATTGTATCAATATTTACAAAACATATGCATACTGTTATCTAAAATGTTCATTAATAAGTAATGATACGAATCGATAAGAAAACTTTATTATTTGATACACAAAAAACTATTAATACAACGCCATAAAAACGCGTTTCTGCAAATATAAAAATTATACAATTTGACTATTTTGTTGTTCTTTAAAATGTTCTTCAGTCAATTGTATTATGTCATAATAATCTGTGTATACTATCCAACCTACGCACCTGCCAGCTGCTTTGGCCAACTTAGCTTCAGTCTCCCGAACGGGCATTGGTAGCGAATCCCAGGAGGGGACACTGGAACGCTGCAACATGAACCAAAATATACTCCAACTATTATGACTGAACAAATAATCTCAACTATGTTAAGAAAATTTAGACAGAAATTTGAAACATAAAAGAGTTTAACTATATATTATATTTTAAAATGATCACGATATACACAGAATAACCATGTAAAATGCTATTTGTAGTCTTTTTAACCCCGCAAAACTAGGGATTACTTGAAAGCTTCCACATCAAATACTCACATTAAAGTTATTCACCGGACAACTTGCAGAAGTCATGAGAGAGGCGGCGAGAGAGGACGTTTGGAAGACATCGGGACGTTCTGAGGGACTCTGTCGCAACAGGAGGGCTACAGCACATAGAGAGAGACACCTTTGTGTAACCATAGTGAAGACTATACAAGTTAAGTCACAAAGGGGGGATGAGGGAATGGAGAAGCCAGCCATAGAGTTTATCTTGACTGCGAAGAATATTAAAGGTCACAACAAAGCACATCAAAGGGAATGCCTTATTCATATATCCAAGATAAGTTGGAATTAGTATCATACTGTATGTAGTCTTGTAGATTTAAAATTCATAGCTATTTATGTCAATAGCCTTTTGAAACACTCATGTATAATATTACATATAGAACTAAGGACATAGTTTCATGGCTGTACGTGCTATTTAAATTTCTAGTCACTGATAATTTGTATAAAGCTAAACATGGTACACATGAACGCGGGAGAGAGGCCAATAAGGCTTGAAGTCTGGGAACACCTCCTGGCTATGCTATAGTGGGGATCTTGTTGGTTGGCCTCAAAAGTAAGTATGTGTTTATATCTTAAAATTATTCTTAGAATTATTAAATAATCAGAGTATCTGGAATGGGTGAAATAAAGAGATTTTTAATTAAATTAGTGGCATTTCTAAATAATTCTTACTTTTACTAAGTTATGAATTAATTAGATGTTTTAGAAAAGCTTATTGCTTCTTAATAAACTGAGCGTACCCCATTTGCATAAACATGCCATCGAGAAGGAAAAAGTATCCAAAATAGTCAATACGGTATTACCGATGTATACTCTTCATTAATAATATAACTTAAATGCATAAAACCAAAATATTATAAACACAGTATGCTGATATCTAAGGATAGCAACTAATGAAACGTTAACCTGCAGCATTAACAACATACCGGATACACAGTGGACTATGAACAGACCAATTTGGTCTATTATAATGAAGTCATGTAAACACTTGTTACCTAAATGGCAAGTGAAGATGGTGTTATGATTAATATATAATACAAAGAGAGTAAATGCTTATTGAGGTTGCCCGTACATTTATTACTGTGCAGGAACTTATTATATTGTGATGCATAACGTTTTGCAAGCCATAAATACACTAATTACCTTAGTATAATCATCATGAAAAATCAATAAAGATCTTAATTCAATAGTAAAATTATATTATTAAGAGGAATATGTAACGATGCTAAAATTAACTTAAAAAACTGGGAATTTTAATAATAATTTCACAATGCAATAAAAACGTTATATTTTAAACTATTGCAAATATCCTTTGGAACAATGTAATTAAGAAAAGTGCGGAGATATACAACCGACCTACTCATTTGATTATGCGTATTATTTTGTGTTAATTACACTCGATACACACATAAACGTACGAATAAAATTGTAACATTTTTAATTAATTACAATAATATCACATAATATGCAGCATACAACAATATATAAAACTGAGACGAATTAAAATTACTTTGACTATAACTTACTTACAAAACATAAACAACGAAATAAAAGTATATGAATATGCTATGTTTTATATTCCCCATTCTTGTGACTGTCTTGCTCTGTGAGAACTTACCAATAAGTTTGAGCAGACGGTTCTTGTAGAGACCAGTGTCATCAGGAACGGTGAAGTTGCCTGCAGAGATGGCCAGAGTACTCTCCCCAAAGGGCAGAGTGAAGAAACAGAGGTAGTAGAGGAGACAGCCCAAAGCCCACATGTCTGACTTGGTATCGATCGGTTGGTCACGGAACAGGTCCACCATCTCCGGGGATCGATAGGAGACAGTTGTGTATCTGAAATTATAGACATAGTCATACGTAACAAAGGATAGACGCAACGTTAGCAAACATGAAGATACAGCCACTACGATAAAGATAAAGGACCGCAAGGCCTACGAGAACGTTCCCGCTCCAAAGCAAAGGGGAGATCTTCCGAGCCTTAACACCGCACGGAGTATTCTTCTCTCCTTCTCAAAGCCCACCTACACCGTATCGAGAAGCGGGACCCACGCCTGCACTCAAGATATCGGAATTGTATCTTGGACTGCCCGCGATATCATGGAGGGAGAGAGCAGCCCCTGCATCCTCTCTAATTTCCTCCGAGAAGTGGGCCACTGTCATTTTTCTATTTTATATCTTTGAGTACAAAGTAGTTGTATTTATATGTGAAGTGCGTTGACCAGGTAATATCTGTGCGTTTACCAATTTAATATATCAAATTCAAAGAAATCACTTTCACTTTAAGTTGTAACGTTTAATATTCGACAAATTTACATAATTCTTTTTCTAATGATAGGATTACAAAATATAGAATTAGTTATGTTACAGTTAATACTACGTAAATCCTTAATAATATATCATCAACTAAATCGGATGGCGGACGCATTGCATCTTCATATTATTATCATAATCAGTCCATTCTATTTTTTCCGTCTCTTTAGAAAGATAATTACGATAGTAAGTAGAACAGTTGGCTCAACAGGTTGTATATCATTCATCGATGTATGCTTATTACTACCAAGCACTGCTGTATAAAGCAACAATATGTAATAAAAAGAAGAAGAACAGAAGGGGGGCTACTTGGTCAATTCCTCTTCACACAGCGGTACTCCATCTGCCTTGGGGTGCATCACACGACTCGTTGCGCTGCCGAAATCGCACAGAACAAAGTTGTTCCGGGAATCGATGAGCAGATTCTCAACCTGCAGGCGTCAGAGAAATTGAATTGTTTAAGAAAATGGAGGATCAAGTGGTGAACAGTATTAAGCTTGTGTTTATGTATATAGGAACATACACTATTTATTGATTGAAGATAAATGTATTTGTTATATATATCATGTGTATATAATATAATTCTATATATACAAACTTTGAGATGGTTTTTAAACTATTTAATAATAATAAAACACAATGCATTATTGAATAATGCAATTGTATAACGTAACTATGCATAACAATGCGTAGAAATCTAAATAATAAATTAAGAAACAAAAACTGATAGAATCTATTTGCGGCTTAATAATGACAATAATGACTGTAAGAAAAAACACTGATTTCAAAGGAGGCCAAATTAATACTAAATTAATGGATAACAGGTAATAATGCTTAAGTGAGTGACCTTGAGATCCCTGTGAATGACGGGGCTTGGCTGATGATGGAGGCATGCGAGGGCCTGACAGACATCCGAGAGGATTCTCAGAATCTCTCCCTCGAGCAGAAACTGGCCCTTCTGCTGTCGAGTCTTCATTAGCTGGATGACACTTCCTGATGTCGGAGGAGAGCGAGTGTTCAAGTAGCAAACACTTTACTTTTCTTATAAATTGGGTATTATATTATTAGAAAAGTAAGCATCCTAATTAACAAATAACATAGATATCAAAGGCCTCCAAATTAGTTCGATTATAACAATATTTACAAACATAAAAATAAAATGTTCCTATGTAGTTACATCGCGTGGACTTAATTATATTTATTAAAGGAGAAAAAGTGCGCTAATACTGTCAGCAGCACAAATATATGCTCAATAGCTTTAACTATCTATAGTTACCTGGATAAAAGTCAGTGAGCAGATAAACCTTGTGCACACCATCGCTGGCTGTAACGATACTCGATCCGATATAGTGCAAAATTGTCCGGTGATTCAAAGATTTCTAAAGAAAGAGGGTAAGAAATGTTTTATCGCTCAATCAATTTGTAATAAAATTGTAACAAAAAAGATTGGACACATTATCTCTACTGACGGAATATACCCCAAATTTAGCAGTAATTTTATAGAAAAAGTCCCTTATCAATATAATATTATGCTGACTTAAGTTTCGAAAAAGAGACATTCTATTCATCAGTTAGTCACCATTGCTCCAGCAAGATTCCCCAGTTTGAACAACGCGTACACTATTATATGTTTACAGTCAGTACATACAATTCATTATTCTTTATACCGATATAAACACTGTAAGTTGTTCATTTTTTATTGAACTTAAAATAAGTAAACCATAAACTTGAACAAACATGAAGTTACCAACCCAAATATACAATTATGTTTCTATCATAATTGCTATTTATAATACAAGACTATGTTTGAAATTATCTAAACAGCCAGCGCCTAAAGATTTGATTAAAAAAGGTCCCCAGGTATAGTACAGTTTGCTAAATATCATTATATAACAGTAACATATTAACCCCCAAAGAATGAGATAAGAACTGAGTGCGCCGTGTATTTTTCAGAGGTTCATTTATTCTAAACAAAAACTTTGACAGCTCCATATGTTATTAGTTTGCCTCAAAATGGCTCCCTATCACAGAAAGTCTTATTAAGTTGCTAGTTATGATGGATGTTTGTTAACAGTGACCATCAATTCAAAATTATTCACAAAATGTATATTTACATTTATAACCAATGCAATAAAGAATTTTGGTTTTCTTCCAATTCTATAATTTAACCTTAATTAAAAGCGTTAACGTAAATCATAAAACATAAGCTGTGTAATTTAATGAAATGCCTAAAGCAAGGCGATAACTCTCTTTTAATACGACAAAAATCGATTATCTAAATAAAATATCTATTTCTAAATACCTTCCGCAACTATAGTGTCTAGTGCAGATTTAGGTGTCATATTTAACGTTCCATTAATCAATATAGTAAATTATATCGAGCTTTAATTACAATACACGGAAAGAAAATATTTTTCTATACATAAAGGCACAATCTCAACTTACAATCCTAACGTAACATACAAAACCAGTTCAAAACATTCAAGATAGTGTCTATGGAGTCATACATACACACATACTAATGGGCTAGATAGGAGAGTGTCAATAGACTCAAATCAGAAATTGCCTCTATTTGTTACAATACATACATATAATTCAAACTAAACAGTAGGACAGACTGTTTCTTATACCAGAGAGCGTGTTATTACCATACCTGCCTAACTAGTAGAATAAAAAAATCCGGGACATCTTCCCAATTTATTATTCAACACCCTTCGCGAGCAGCGTAGCTTATAATTCATTGCTACTGCGATGAGATTTTTTGACATTTTAAGTCCAAGAATGCAGGAAACGAAAATAATCGTTTTGGTGGGATAATTATTTATTTTTAAACAAAAAGAATAAAATTTAATTATAATATATTAATTATGTATTAATAATATTATTAATAACTATTATGTAAGAAATAAAAGTATACTATACAACATATATACAACATATATAAATGAA